>DWLS01004616.1:0-13718 GCA_018246255.1 Pachliopta kotzebuea | reverse complement strand
CGTCCGCCAGCGGTCACCATCCAGCACAGCTCCGAAAATGCGCCTCAGTATCTTTCGCTCGAACACTAACAAAGAATTCTCGTCTTTCTTCTTTAAAATCCAGCACTCCGAACCGTATGTCAGTATTGACCTTAGTAAGGTCTTATATAGAAAAAAGGTGCTGTATGCTAGAGAAATTACCGGGGGTAAAGAGACATTACACGTTACTACTTGTTATGGGTAAGCGTATCACTTACCATCAGGTGAACGTCTTGCTCGTCTCGTCGCCTCTCATACAATTATTTACATAATTATGCATATGGGGGTAAAATAACCATTATTATTATATGCAGATTCCATTCATCTTTTTTAAGTAGGTCGCATCTGGTTTTTGGTTATATGCCAACTGTAAAAAAGGGGTCGCAAGGCTTGACACACAGATCTAGCCTATAACGAGATCTAGTTTAAATTCCAGCATTGTTATTTTCTTTAATCTACATTATTTTGTGTCTATTCCTAAATCAAACGTCATCATTCATTAATCACATAAACAACAAAAGTAAGGCACTGACGAGCCGTGATAATTATCATGGTTTATTGTGTTTCTATTATGAACTGATTAGAGACTAATGATACCTTACCTGTTAATGAATATATATAATTTTTAAAATAAAAAAGTTGCTTTTTGGTTATATGAAAAACTTATCTATGGTCATATTATGAAGTAATAAATTGCCAAATAAAAAACATAACACTGAATACTAAAAATAATGAATATGTACAATATTTATGTATTGTTATGTATATAGTTAATTGTACCAGTTCTTATGACTAGGACTATTTTTCTGTGATATAATTAGACATATTAGTGAATGTCTGTCGGCTGATGATAATGATATTATATATTACTTTACATATGTATGTATCATAACTTATCCCTTATTAAATATGAAACGGTGCTAATGAACTTATATCCTCATATAATTACGTATTGGTCGTGTACCCATAAATGTTCCATATCAGTCATTTATGTAATTAAAAATGTATGTATTATCACAGAATTCATCAATTTACGTATGAAAAAAAATCTTTATTAATTAATTTTTTTGCTTCCACATAGTCAATAAAACAGAAATTCTTTATCTGGTCTACGTTTTCAGTAATTACATATGTATTACGTATTATCTTACATTGGAAATATTAGTCCAAAAATAATATTTATAAGGCAAAAATTTTATAAAAAATATTGTCTACGTATATCAATTTAAACGATATCAAAGAGCCAGTCTATGAGAATTGAAAAATGTATGTATGCTAATACCAATATGGACGGAATGGGTTGCAGATGAATAATAAATTGGGTATTGACGTCAGTGGACCTTGTCTGTCCATTGCACACACGAAATGATTAGGTATAACAAACATAACTTGTAAGATATTATTTAAAGTCAAAATACCGTATACTCCCAGTACAATACTACTATAGGAACAAATCAATGTAACACTGGGCCTAAATTTAATAAGTTATATGTAACATTGTTTTTATATTTAATCTGTAATTCTAGTTTACATTTGGAAGGGAGAGTACATATGTCTAATCCAACACATTTTATTTAAAACTTAACTTACTACCTACAACACTAACAACTACTAACTACTTACTTATTGAGAATACTTAAAATTAGGGTCCAATAGGCGGACTTAATGTCTATGGGTATTCTCTGTCCGGTGTCAGGTAACTAGGTGTGGATATGCTTAGGTGAAATGATAGAAATTAAATTTGACCATAGATATAAATTTACTATACCGAAGATACCCACAAATACATATGAGATATATAAATGAAAATACATGAACAAACATTTACATAAATCAATAAATACATACAAAACAAAATAATATTCTATGCAATATTTATTGCGATTAGATGTCTGTGCATAATAAATTATGTATGTAAAAATAAACATATATATACAGAAACATACATAAATAAAAAGTTAGCAAAGAATACTCAATATTAACTGAAACGTTAGCTATTTATATGTATTTATAGACTTTATACGGATATAAATCTTAATCCAATCTTATTTTTAAAAACACATGTTAGTTTTAATTCAATATATCAGACTAGAGACTTTTTATTTCAAACAGCGAAGCAGTGTTGTATATAAAAAAGGTGAGCTGTGGATTTAAAAAAAAAAATAATCCAATCATCGTCGCTTCAAGCTATTAAACGTCATACAAAAGCATTGGATACTGTGTTTATGAGTTTAAGACCCTTGATGCAGTCTGGATGCCCGTTGATTTCACGCGTGGGCGTTTAAGTTATTATTGTGTCCGAATGATTACATGGATGAGCGCGTTCTGTAATAAGATGATTGTACACGGAGACTTTCGGTATTTCACTAAGGTCAAAACAAATGACCTCTATTAGGCGCTGAGGTAAGAAGAAAATAAATCAGTAAAAGTATTTATGTTTATTCGAAGAACTGACGAGACGGACAAGACGTTCAATTGGTAAGTAATACACTAACACAACGTGGCGCTGGTTAAGATGGTATACACAGCAACATAAGGTGTTATGTCTCATTATCCCAGTAATTTCATTACCTTGCATCGCCTTTCAAACTGGTACTCAGTAATATTTGCACAGTACGTCGGTTGCTATAGAAGCTGTGGTTTTTAGACGATCTGTTGCCGGAGAACAGAGTCCTATCACCATAAGATATCGACGGAAATATTCTCACCACTTACGTATAGCCGAAGTATCAACTATTTTCGATTTATGTTTAACAGTGAGCATCCACAATGAAATGATGACGATGATGTTAAACTTGATAAGCTTAGATCTATAGCTAGGTTTTGTTTGCAATAAAAATTATACGTAATTTTGAATCACTCACGGTTAAATGATGCATATGGTTACGAATGAAATCACTTCATTGATGAAAACCATAAAAAGGAAATAATTACACGGTCGATTACTCCCTACCAACAGATTGTACTGATTACTCCATTCACTAATTATTTTTATTAACAAATATATTTAAAAACATCCCCATTAACGATGCTATGACATAGAGCCTTCTTTTAAGAGAAAGGAGTTAAGACCATTTACCAACAATCTGGCTAAATGTGGTTTGGCGAATGTCGCATATCATCAATATTGTTGTTCTTAGACCATAGCGATATCCTCAAAATGTTTTCTTTCACCGAAAGCTTTATTTGACCGCACTTATAGAAGCTATCACAGATTGAACCAACGACATATTTCTAATTCTAGAGATATTCTCACTAACGCTGTCCACCGAAGACAGAAAGTCTTCGGCGTACTGCTAGCACTGATTATTACATTCCTCTTTGCCAAACCAATTTCATATACAATTCCTTCACTCCTCTATTTGTAAGACTTTGAATTGAGCTTCCAACTTAATATACGTGTAGAACGAAGCAAGGCTTCCTTTAAGCGAAAGTTGTAAGAATATTACATGTAGCTATGACATGTCCTTTTTTCCCTTTTTTTAGTTTCCCTGTCAGCTTTTATTAATGTATGTATCTACTGCAATTAAATGTTTTAAATAAAAAATAAAAATGATCACCACGTAAATAGCTTCCATAAAAAACTGCATTAAGATTTATTGTTATACAACTCCTCTTTGTATAGAAGGAAATTCGTCTTTTTAGTTTTTATTTAGAAACTATATTTTAACATAAACAATATGATTTCTCATACATACTTCTCTCAAACATCGTGAATAGCTAACATCGATATTGATTAATATGTTTTTGAATGACGACAATTATATTACTCAAAGAACTAGGTAAGTAGTCATATACTTCGAGGTCGTATTATTTAAAGACGTATTCACAGTGATTCAGGTCGTAGGTTTAAATGCAGTCTTACAATACTAAATGGAACGAGGCTACTACGATATTAAAATTATTCTCTTCGTATATTAAATATGAAAGAAAAAAGACCAAGATGTGAGAGTAAAACCAATGCAATGCTTTAGATAGTTCACTGACAGCAGCCAGGTGATTTTTCTTAATAAACAATGTCCCGGCATTAAGTTATCAACTTAAAAATTTATCAAGACATCCATTGTATAAGTTATAAAATTATAACCTTCTCTAATGTAAAATACCATACTTAACTCACAGTAAAATAAAATGTTTGGAGTAAATCATTTTATACAGAAAAGAAACATTCTTTTTAGTTCATACAACCAATTTTTTTTTTCGAAGTATTGTTTTCTTTAAATAAAAATTGTTTGTAAAAGGGATAATGAAAAATTGATGAATAATGATGACGCATGACGTTAAACATGCGGGATCATGCAAGTTGATAAAATTACTACGTGACAAGCTATTGCTTTATTTTTTTGTTTTCTACCCACATCTTTATGACCATCTACTTGCCATATCAGGAACCCTTCCATGTGGGCAGTGAAATATTTACTTGTAGCTGTATATATCGACAACTATTTTCTAAAATATTCCTGTATATAATACAGAAGATTCAAAATATAATAAGAAAGAATATAATTAGTATAAAATCATTATTATTTTTTAAAATCCTGTATTATATGTATTATCAGGTCGCCTTGACCACATGACGCATCTCCGCCATATGTCGCTATTTCTTCGAAATTACCAACGCGATGTTCCAACATACATAACAGATTACTTATATATGTATAAAATTTTTAGTCGGATCACTATTTACTCTCCTCGGAACACTATATATCAAAATTATAATTAAGTAATATTTAAATTATGTCCTGTCATTGATTTTAAGCAATAACTGATAATTAAGACCTTTTGTTTCACTCAGAAAAGATCATTGAAAATTACCAATGACTGAAGTTTTTTTTACTTAAAAAAATATAGCGTATAAAGCATTTCATTTAATATTATAATACGGTATTAATATACGTAAGAGTAATGGACTAGCAATTTGAAACCTAACAGATGTTCTCGCGACCATTAAATTTTATCATCGTATTGACCTTTTTTTTTTCAATACTAGACTCCACTGCGGTTTCGCCTACGCATTGAATCAATACAACAATTTGTTTATCTAAGATCCGTTTGCTTTGTAAATAATTATGTGATTATAAACAACTTATCAACAATCATTGTTCTCTCTTAAGCAATATATCTATAGGCCTTTTGTTCTGCCAATGCTTTTGCTTTCTTATGACATAAGTGACTGAGGAAGACTTGAAACTATTGTATATAAATAATTTTTATTTGAAAGAAATATATAATTACTAACATTTGAATTATCGGTTTCATCATCAGTTGAAAGACGACCACTGCTGGACATAGGCCTCTCCCAATAATGGGGAGATTTGAGTGATCACCACTCTGGACCAATGCAGGTTGGATGGCAGCCAGAGCCTTGTTTGTGGATTAGCAGGGTACATCACAAGCAGGTAACGATGGCATAAAACCTATGAGTGATTGTGTGGTTCCCCTTACATCCCACAATCGACTACAAACCTCAATACTCAAAATCTACGAATACTCTTTACCTTGGACATTATTAACGGCTATTAAAACAAATATACTCGATACCAAGAAATAGCTGAATGATAAGTGACGTCAGCGCGTTGAAGAGTTTAGATGATGCTAGGACATTTTCATACCAGCTTGGGTAGGTACCGTTCTCATATTGTAAATCTGATATCATTACAGCATGCTTTGTTCAAACTGTGAATATTTAAGAACCGGAATATTCAGGACGAGTTTGGTTCATTACCACGGTGTCGTTGTCACTTAACACCATCTGTAGTTTTATTGTATATAAAAAACGCACCAACGTTTAATTGGTACTATTACTACAGGAATTATTTTTTCAGTATCCAGTGATGTGGCTATTAGCCGGTGTTAACAGCAATAAACAAACTCGATGCTTAAAACTCTGACCTTCCATCAATTTAAAATAGATTATACTGTCCGTGTGTTCTCGTTTGTAGGCGTAGTGAGGTGTGCCGGCTAGTAAGCAACGTATCTTACATTTGTCAGCTATCCTTGACTAATGCGAATAGATAATTAAAACTTCCCACCTACACATTTTTTTACATATTACATTAGACTATCAGCCATTAGTCGCCAACTACTTAACAGGAACCTTGGAGGAATTCCACACCGATCAGTCGAGATGACTGCCAACACGCTTACTACTCCATCGCTGTCCTACTAGTGTTATGCCTTACCCATTGCCACTTAAAGCCAGCAATCTTTTGGGATACGCCATACCAAATAGCTTATAAAATTTCAAGAATTTTATTGACTAACACACTTTTTCGCGAGTAGACGAGAACAAGGCATTCACCTGATGGTAAATGATACACCTGCCCACAATAACGTGGCGCTGGTTAAAATGGTATATACTGCACCATATGGCTTTCGTCTCCTTGAGACAAGGTGTAACCCCTCTCGTTACCCCAGTAATTTCATTAGTTACAACACCGTTCAAACCGGAACACAGTAATATTCGCGCACTAGTGTTTGTTGGCTGCAATTGAAGCTGCGGTGGTATCTACCTTAACCATCTCTAGAAACAAAGGTCTACTATCACATTTCCTCAACGAAAACATTAATATTTCAATTATTGAGGGTAAACAAAGGGTAATAATTTATTCTTGTTTATGATATGATTTCGATTATAAAAAATTTATAGTCTATAGTAAAAGATTTGATGATATAAAAATAAGGCTAGAATCCCACACAAATATACATAGCATATAGTCGGTAAATAACTAACAATTGTTTTGGATCATATCGGTAATACCTTTTTTGACTAAACGATTCACTAACAAAGAGAAAAAGAGGTACTGTAACTAATTAACTGTTCATTAATTGAATCCATTAAATGTTATCCGCCGTAATGAGAACCGTGGCAGAAGAATAGTCACAAGGAACTACAATAATTAACTAGGGAATCGAACCATGTAATTTCCGTTAGTAGTAAACCTGTTGATAAAATCTTAATTATTTTTTTTTTTACTTCACAAAATTTTCATTTACTTTTAATATCACTTTAATTAATTAATAATAAAAGGCATCAAAAACAATAACCAGTGAATAGTTCTCTTATATCTATTTTATTTTAGATTGTTTACGTTTGTATAATATTTAAATCATTACGATTGGTTAAGTTGGCATTATGAAGACAAAAAGACGAATTACTAAAAATAGTTATTTTTAATTAAAAAAAAATCCTGAATAAACTTGTTTGGTAATGAAGTTCAGAGTTTTCTTCAAAATTTTCATAGAAAGATTTTTTATATTATTTTGACTTATTCAAGGCTTTACAGTAGGGTATATTAAAAAAAAAAGATATTTTTAAAGGTAGTAATCAAGAAGCTGTTGTCAAACATATTGAAACTTTAGAATCTAGAACAGTAATTATTAATTTCACACTACGTCGCCTCTCGATGGACGGGAGATGATGATGATGAAGCTACCCGACGAGGAATGTTTTTGCGCAGACTGCCGTTTATTATCGGACTCGATCTACCGTTATGTCATTATGGCTTTTGAATTGTGAAGATTGCAACATGAAATATTTGTTTGCGGCATTTCTGAAAACTTAGACGTATTAAAACAGTAAAAACAATGGACTAAAATAATCAACAATATATTAAAAATTAATATCTGCACGTTCACAACAAAATATTTGTTAAAATAATCTTGTTATTAACCTATATTGTTATTACCTATTCATAACTTAATAAATAGATAGCTTATATAATATTTACAACAGATTCAGGGCTTTCTCTCACGAGAGGAGCGTCAAAGCCCTTTATCCACTAAGTCCTCAAGCGCGAGTTGTCTGGTTTCACACATTCAGAAAAGTTGACAATAAAAGCCTTCGATCATACAGTATCCTCAAATATTCTCCCGATAAAAGACTGAAAATTTTAGTGACCATGCATCATCTTTTCACATTGACAGATCTTTTACCTATATGTCTCCAATTATATAGATGATACAATCCTGATCTATTTTAAACCAAAAACTGTTATCATTACACTTTGAAGAATATTCCTCTATCAAATGATTTCTTTTATGTATACTTTTTCTTCACCGGCGCCTTTAACTCCAGGCTACCCAATGTTGTTTATAAATACGAGCACGGCTCCTGGTTTATTTTCGCAGGTTCACGTCATCCCGCCTGGGATTGTTTAAATGACTACGTGTATGACTAAAAACTGAAGCGCGTAATAAAATGAGTAATCGTTCTGAAGAATCCTTACTTCAGAACGAAGTAAATTTGGTGTAATCTTTAAGTTAACATAAGAGAATAAAGAAATTGTATCACTGTATATGTTTTACGATTTTTCTTTAAAACATTATTGTAATCTGTTATGGGAAAGGGTATATATTTGCCATCAGGTGAATGCTTCCGTGAACGTTTCGACGAGATTTAACATTTTAGGTCTCAAAGTGGATGAGTACAATAGCAATCATCCTAAATAGCGCTACATTGTTACTGGTGTATCACCTAACATCAGGTGAACATCTTATTCATCTCACCGTTTCATTGTTTAAAAAAAATTGGTGACGTTACCATCTCATCACGTGTATCTTTCCTTGATTTGTAATGCGTTTTAGTATCTATACATATCGCGTCTCTTGTCTGCTCATCCTGTAGGCTTAAGGACGGTCACGCGTAATCAACCGTCTCTTTCACAGGGAGTCCACTTAAGTAAATCACTATAGCTGCTGTCTTTTGAAATCTTAAAACAAGCTTTCAGATTGAAGTGAAGTTGCGCCGTATGAAAGGACGCTTAGATGCCGCAAAGCGTAAAACCGTTTCTCAAAAGACGGTCTTAAAGCATACGCGTTTAAGCATATGGCTTGCGAATACAAGTTGACTTGTTCGACGGTCTATAAGCGGATTTGCTAAACGCATCCTTACAGAAATAGTTCGATATTTCCTTTACGGTGTTAAACTTTGCTAGTGCAAAGCAAACATAGTTTTAAATCTTTGACATTGTCACCTCATCTTTATGTATTGTTGTGACTACTTGTGTGATATACCAATGAATAGATACACGTTATACCGTTTATATGGATGTATATATAACAACGGATGACGGCATATAGCCATGTTAAACCAACAAAAACCGAACCTCGTTTTACCTCTTTAAGCTTTGTCTTCGGAGCAAGCAAAAGAAAGCCACGGTACATTGGGTCAAACTGGATCGGTAATCGCCAACCGGTTTGGCCGCCGCGAATCCTGGCTCTAATGCTGCTCGCTTATTGCTATACTATCCATATACATAAATATCCTATACTGTAACAGCAAAACTAGGCTCTACTACTTTCAAATAATTTTTGTACTGGTATCTTTGTTACGAGTATGACAAAAATATTAGACAGAATAGAGTTAGACAATTAGTCTACTAATAAATATAAATAAAGGAAAATAGTATTTCTATTAAATAGGTGAATAAATCCATTTCTTTTCAGGAGAGTAAAAATATTATTCTGTTGTATTATTATATTTTAAAACAAACAAGTAGTATTTTTTTGTGAAGCACCACCGTTGTTTCAAATTGTTAATCTATTTTGTTCTGTATATACAAATGAACAGAAATATAAATCCAAAATTAATCCTTACTAAAGCTTCCTTTCAACAAATCCCGGCGAAGGAAAAAAATGTTTAACTAGTTATGCGATATATATAGTTTTGTACTATAAATAATATATAAAAAATGCTATAAGAGGCGAAAATAGTATCATTACCTTAATAGAAAGTGATTATAGAAAAATAAGGAACTCTATCTATTACTCCATAAAATACTACGTTTGATGTTTTGTCTTTAATTATATATAAAAAATCTCTATCTCTGTAATCTTCGTATTGTAATGTTTGTATGTGTAATGGGCTGGTGTGATTGTGCAAGTTTTATCGATAAGCTCACATTACAATATTTATTTGTATAACACAAAACACGTGCACAGCGCATTTGTGTTAAAACTTCGATACGCATGACACATTGTTTACGCAAAGAACCTAAACGCAAACGTTACTGATTTCCACAAATACATCTCTTACGTAAATACAATACTTTCGGAAACAAAATTACCTACAAAATATTTGTTTTTTTTATTGTTCGACGAGGTGATGAAACGAGACGTTCACCTGATGGTAACTGATACGTTGGCCCGAAAGGTTATAATGTACACAACAACACATTGCTCTCGTCGCCTTGAGCCACGACGTTTTATGTCTCGTTGCCCCAGTAATTTCACTAGCCAAAACATTATTCAAACCAGAAAACAGTAAAGTTTGCAAAGTCAAACTGCAGGTATACGTATGTACTTAGACGGTCTCCGGCAACAGAGTTCCACTACTAGTAGAAAATATCAGTAAAATTAAATGTAATAAATGTAAATACACATAAATGTATAGAGGTAATTGGATTTTGGATTAAATCATGTATAAATATATATACACATATATAATATAGTCCGGAATTACCTAAAACTAGATTTTAACTTCAAATGATGTTTACCCGTCCGTGTATGGAGGAGTGTGTTCACCCAGAATATTCTACCTCTCGTATGTTGACTGTTGGAATACACCAATGCTTTTATGGTTTACATCTTAACAATGTAAGAGTTACAAATACCATCTGCCGGTTAGGCGGATCCGAAAAAATCCCAACACCAATCAAACTACCCGCAAAGGGATTCCGAAGTCGGAGTGGATCTTCGTATTATTAAGTGAGCGGTAAGCCACTTTGCAGAGATAGTTACATTTCAGTTTACCTTGTATATATTTGATTGTCAAAACTGTTTATTGTATCTTTCAACCTAAAGTCGATTTTATGTTATTTTAACAACAAACTAATGTGTAAACCGTTTGTTAAAATTACGATAAAAAAAATTAAAGCCCAAAGAGTCATTATAACGGCGGTAGTTTGGATGTTTCAAACAAATCATATGTCTTTTTTCATCCAAATGGGCTCGGAATTGAACGTTGCATCTCTGTGAAATAAGTTAAACGATTAGCCAATGTGTCAAGAGAGTAATGCGAAAAAGTTAGTCATTTAAATTTTTTGTGTGACAGTAAGAAATATTACAGAGAAACATCTCAAGAGTTTTTCCATGTGTCTTTCTAGCAATTTAAAAACGTTACACACAAAAACAACTAAGTTATTAGAAAACCAGATGATGTGATGAATGAAACACTTTAGTAAAAATAAACCGGTTTCCGGTATAAAATGAATTTTAAATTTCATGATTAAGTCAACAGTATGTGATGTGAGACGTCGTGAAATAATGTTATTTGAATAAGTCGAACAAAAATAATACGGAGAGAACAAAATTTAAATAAATTTTAATTTAAAAACACTACTATTAAATTGTCTAGACAAGCAAGGTGTTCACTTGATAGTAAGTGATATGTTAGTCCATAACAACGCCACACTGATTAAGATGGTGTGCACTGCTACTTATTGCCCTCATCGCCTGAAACATAAGGTGTGTTAAGTTTCGTTACTCCAGTAATTTCACTAGCATACAGCATCCTTCAAACCGGATCATAGGAGTATTTCCACAGTACTGTTTGTCAGCTGCTATGTGAGCTGCAGTGATATATAGCTGGAAGGTTCCCAGGAATAGAGACCTACCAGAAAAAAAGTTCGCTTCCTCTACAGTTTCTGCTGTAGCAGTTCCTACGTCAATTAGTATCTTTACCAGGTAGACCTATCAGTAAAAATCTATATGTATATCCATTTGTTTGTATGAGTACCTGCAGTGCAATCTCATCATGTGCGCAATTGAAGTCAACTAAGTGTCAGCGTACGTAGTCACATGCCGTATGCAATCCGCATCACTAATGTATACTTTCTTTTATATTCCAACTTACTAATAAGATCTATTCAGTTTCGAATAAAGAAGATCGATGAAGAAAGAACTATTACCGTTACATTGTACTGCAGTTGCATCGCTTTGCGCAAATCAAACCATTAAAGTGCATACATTACATTCTTACAAAACGACAATGCGTTATGTAATCATATCATATATATGACTTATTTATATATAATTGTACAGAAAACTCATATTACACAATAAAATTAAATTTACTATAACATACACAATAAAAATCTTTATCGGAACCTTGAATACTTTGCTAGAATTCAATTCCGATAACCTAAATAGTAAAAATTCAAATTTCAGTTACTCGTTAAATTTTTTAACTACACTAAGTAAAATAATTGTTAATTTTTAAGTAAGTTAATAAATGTAATGAACACATGTTAAATAAAACTTAATATAATTGTATAACTTTTTTTTTTTATTATAAGTGGTGACGAGATAAGTAAGGCGTCCCCTTGATGGTAAGTGCTTGTCCTATAGCAAAGTGGCGTTGATCAAGATGGTATAAACAATACCGCATTGCACTCGCCGTCTTGACACATAAGATGTTAAGTCTCGTTACTCCAGTAATTTTAATAGCTTACAGCGCCTTTTAAACCGAAACCTAGTAATGTTTGCACATTACTATTAGTCACAGAGACCTACCACCAGTATAGTAATTTGTGGGAGCTCGTCTTTGAGAGTTTAAATTTCATAGAATTGTCTACGTAACTAATGGTTCAATTATTTATAAAATTTAGAATTTAACTTGAATGATAAATAACGCCATTGAGTTAGTGTCACATAAATTCACTTCACGAAAGCTGTTACAGCTTTCCCATTAGTATACTTAAATAAATCAGTTTAGACAATTTGATGAGCTTGTCACTGCGATCTCCACGGTGAACATTGAAGGAGAAAGTCAACAAACTGACGGATGTACAGCATTCGAGTCGTTAGCGAGTAAGATCAACAAAAATGTTTAAATTAACAACATTACATTCACTGGTTAAAGGGAAAACAACCATCAGTTTATAATAACCGTCTGGCGTAGCGGTAAGCGGTGGCCTTGTAAAATTTAGGTCTCTGTTTCGATTCAGGACCAAAAGAGGAGTTTGGTTGAAGGTGAGGCTTTTTCAAACCCTCTCTCTTTTATATCATAAATCTGTCGTTAGTCCTGTGTTCTATGAATATATAAAAGCAGGAGTATTTTAGATGAGATTTACCATCCTTAATATTTTTTCTTCTAATTGCGCTCTTTGTCCCATTGAAGACCATAAGGGCTTGATCGGACCGAGGATTTTAGAACCGGACCTGCGAGCTAAAACCATGGATGCATTGGAACTTAAAATCATGTATTGTGTAATACATGTATATATAAGTGTTAACCTATTACAGAAAACAGGTTGTGTTTATTTTGACATAGAAACTGGTTTTTGCCTTTTTCTACACCTGTGGTACACAATAGCGTTGTGACCCAAAAGTATCTTTTGTTAGAAGATTTTTTTAAGAATTAGGTCACTACAGTAGCAAGTGGGACAACAGCTTTCTTTTGTCAGATGTACTACCTAGATGTAGTTTTAATTAGAAAAAAATATAACACATCTTGCTAACAATAGGTAATAAATTTCCGAGTCATTCGATGTAATTGGTAGCGGTAACAATTAATAGTTATTTCTAAACGGTTAACCAATTTTTAAAATACTTTAACATGTTCACGTTTTGATATATACTGTCACGACGTCACCGATCGATGAGTAAAAAAAAATTACGTTATCAGACGTCAGAAAAAATGGTTTGTGACAGCATCGAAATAAAGTGAAATAATAAAATTTCAAAGGTGTTTTAACTTC
>DWLS01004615.1:0-13721 GCA_018246255.1 Pachliopta kotzebuea | reverse complement strand
ATTAAGAACAGCAATTAAGCGTAATTTTTTATTTTACGCAAGAAAAATTTGTTTCTGGAAAAATTTTTATTGAATTTGTTTCAAAAAAATTACTGTTGAAAAAAATATTGTTTCGTAAAAAGTATGAGTTTTCAATAAAATATTTAATTTTAGATAGATTTCAACTAGTCTTATTTAAATACTTCATGCTTTGTACTCTATGGTCTTTTCTAATCTTTGAGTGTCTGATCTGTTCGTGCCGAAAATTAAAAATGGTTTAAAATTATCACACAAATAAAATTTAGATATTTGCTAGAAAAGATTCAAGAAAACGTTACAGTTATATAAGTTATTACAGGTAATTGTGTGGTGTAATTAAAAAATATAGTAATTCTATTCAAAGGTTATAAATCTTATCTAACAGTTTGCAGAAAATAACCTATAAACTATGGATGAATATACAAGGGAACCTTGTCCTTGGCGTATACTCGATGATTCGGGTGGTGCGTTTATTATGGGAGCCATCGGCGGTGGCATATTTCATTCAATCAAAGGTTTCAGGAATGCACCAGTTGGTTTCAATAGGAAAATGGTATGTCTATAATTATTACAACTAATTTTGTATAATATTAGTAATTGTTGTGAAATAACATTACATTTTTAATTTCCGTTAGCTTGGAAGTTTAGCTGCTATAAAAGAACGTTCACCAATAGTAGCTGGTAATTTTGCAGTATGGGGTGGTATGTTTTCGACAATAGATTGCTCTCTAGTGTACTTAAGACAAAAGGAGGATCCGTGGAATTCAATCATGAGTGGAGCACTTACGGGAGGTATCCTTGCTGCTAGAAACGGTAAGAGTATTACTCACTGATATTGATTTTACATAGCACTAGTGGAAGGTCTTTGTTGCTGGGGACTATTTAGGTATATAATGTGAAAACATTAGTGTGTTTTGGTTTGAAGGGTGTTGTAAGCTATTGAAATTACTGCTGTAATGAGACTTTATACCTTGTCTTGAGGTGACAAGTGCAATATGGTGTTGTGTATATTATCTTAACTAGTGTCAACTTGTTATGGGCAAGCATATCATCAGGTGAACGCCTTGATCATTTAGTTGCCTCGTCAAATAAAAATAGTCCATTATCTAGTATGATAACTCTTTATTTCATTATTTATTTAGCAGGAAGTAATTTTTATCTTTTACTGTAAATGTGCAAACACAAGTGGTTAATTAGTGTGGTAATTAATAGCAACAAGATATTAAATTTAACTAACATTATATGTAATGTTGGTTAGACTAAAATTAATAAACTCAATAAAGTCGAACTTACAAAACGTTTTTAAATGACATATATAATATTCAATATAGATTACTCAAATTAATAGTTCCCCCAAAAATAAAAGCACGATACTCTGATGATCCCCGTAGCCTGTTTAGGCACTGTGGGTGTTCTTCCTATCCATAAATAAGTTAAATACTCCTTAATAATTGAGCAGTACTTTCGTAAAAAAATTCAACAAACCAAAAGTCACCTAATCAACACCAGGAGCATCACTGGGAAAAGCTATTTGAGCCCAGTTTTAACAATGAATATGGTAGAAGGATGTCACGGTGCTTAATACCACGCCTCATAAATAATCTGCCAACAGAAATTCTAAATAAATTTTCGCAGAAAAATATTAAACGCCTGCTTAAAGCACATTATATGAACATTAAATAAAAAAGATATGTAAATAAAATATTTTCGAGTACATAAATTGGAGCATCCTTTGTGTATGTGGTACTAGCCGGCCGTCGGTTCTTAGTGACCACTTCATTTGTTTGAAATTAGTTAATAATAAAAATTAGAGGGTAGTAAAATAAGTAGTGTATAAGCAATAAGAATTTAATTAAGAGAATGTAATGTTTTGATAAATCTGCTAAGATTTTAAGACATTATCTGTAACTGTAAAAACAAATGTATATGTAAGATAATAAATAAATAAACTAAATGAAAGTAAATATTATTTCCTATTTTTATTTGAATTATGAGAATATTACTTATAATTATGAAGAATCTCTTCATTTTGTAATCAGGTTACCAATTTTTTTTCCCTTATTAACATAATAAATAGTTGCTAATAAAACTAATAATTTTTTTAGGTGTTCCCGCAATGGCCGGCAGCGCTTTAGTTGGTGGTATCCTTTTGGCATTAATTGAAGGAATTGGAATAATGTTCACTAGACTCTCGGCTGAACAGTATAAACCACAGCAGCCTGTATTTGAAGATCCTTCAATATTAGGACAGAGTCAGGCGCAGAGTCAAACTTTCCAATAGGGTACAAATTGTTTAAGTCTTGTTTAATTTATAAATAAATATGTACAGATGAAGTTGGAAATGGGTGAAATTAATTTCTTAAATAATCTCAATTTGTAAATAGGGGTTCGTACACTAAATATAATATTACTATGACTTAATTTGAAAATTAATAATTTATTATTCTTATCATCATCAGTTGATAAATGTCCATTGCTGTACACAAGCCACCTCCAATAGTGGGGAAATTTTGGCCGTCTCCCACCTTACTCAGTGCTGGTTAGACAGGAGTCGGAACCTTGTTTGTTGATTAGCCAGATGCACCGTGAGTAGATGAGGTTGGCCTGGGGTCCCGCAAGTTGTGTGGGAATTCCTTAGTAATAAAATTTAAATCTACATTTCTACACCTCTTAGTTCATTTATTTCTAAATGATTTATTAAATATGTATAAATAATACATATTCTTTGATATTCCGATCAGAGCGAGATTTTTGGCGAGGACTATGTCCAGCTGTTGGCATTTATCGGATGATAATGAATACACATTTTTTATAATTTACTTAAATTTTTTGTCATTTAATATTATAATTACAGCTAAAAGGTTTCCTGTGAAATCTTTTATTTTTTTTGTTCATCCTGAACTCTTGTTCACTTCATTATCTTTTTAAATGATCCAAGGTGATAAAGAGATCATAGTATTATGTTAATGGTTAGACTCGGAATTAATATCAGCTCTTAAATACACATGTGAAAGATAAGTGATAAGTAAACATACCAAAGTAAGAAACTGATTTGTAATTCTGTATAATTTTCTTTTTCTCTTTACGTGATTGTATTTGTTCGCCCATTTTTGGCCCAAGTTGATTATTTTTAGTTTAACACTAATCGCTCATGTACAGTAAACGAATAATTGGTTATTGAAAAATTAATTTTTGTTTGGTATACGTACAATTGGAATACATTATTGATATATTGCCAGCGGTTCCTCAATTCAACGTATTTATTTGTTCCCCCATATAGTTGAATAATCATTTGTCAATTGCATAGAATAAATTCTCGGCGAGTACAATGTTGTGTAGATTTATTTGGTCCATCTACCTGCTTTGTTTCTTGTTACATATCTCTTGCTTTTATTCTATGCAAATGCACTCTGTTGGCAATATATAAAAAATGTGGGTTTAAATGGAAATAAAATGACATTTTACAAATGTGTTTCATTTTAAGAAAATTTATTTTATGTTAACATACAACTTGAATGTGATTAGTTGCTTTAGAATTAATAAATGACATATGAAATAGAAAAACTTACCTTGATGAAAAGATAGGTTTCATTATAAAAATATGTCATAGAAAAGCGGGACTGTCATTTGATGGTAATTTCTTTATTTCTACAAGGTGACATCTTCAAAAAAAGAGTGAATAGGCATTTGCTAGGTTAATGCGCTTTACCAACATTGACCACATCTTCACTTAACACCAGGTGGGATTGTGGTCAAGCATTAACTTATACCTAAGTAAAAAAGAAAAAAAATTACACAAGTCAGGCATTCACTTGACAGTAAGCGATAACACTTGCCTATAACAATATGGAGCTGGTAAAATTATACACAGCCTCTTATTGCACTTGCCACTTTGAGACATGTCAAGTATCATTATTCTAGTAATTTCACTAGCATACAGCACTTCTCAAACTAGAATAGTAATGTTGGCACACTGCTGTTTGGTGGCAGGAATAGGAGCTGCGGCAGTACCTAACTACAAAAAAGAGTGAATAGGCATTTGATACATTAATGTGCTTTACCATCTTAGACCACATCATCACTTAACACCAGGTGATATCTTGGTCAAGCTTTAACCTATACATATGTTAAAAAAAGTCTTTGGTAACAGAAACCTATTGCCTAACCATAGCTAAGTGTCTCTTGTGGGAGTATACTATATACCATTCTGTTTCTTGGGACATCTTTAGTTATTTTACTAGCTACAGCCACTTTTACTACTATTTCTATTTGCATACTATTATAAGATATGTTGACAGCAGAAATTAGTGCTATGATAGTACATACACAAATTGAAAAGACACTAAAGAGTGAATTAGTCAATATTTTATGATGAATTACATTAATAATCTTTTTAAAGTGCTCATCATTATAATTTACTTTGTTTCCTTGGTCTATAATTAAAATTATTTTTCTTATTTTCTATTATTATTTAAAGGTTTTGTTGGCTATGGATTGTTGATAGTCGGCTTGCTTTGTACAGTATTCTCTCCCATTTTTCTTATCTCTTTAATTACTTGAGCTAAAACTTCAGGGTCCACGCCCAGTTCGCACAGCTTTATGCATATCGTTAGAGTTTCTTGATCTAGTCCTGTGCAAAGAAGTTGCGATATTTGGTATAACATTTGAAACGCTTCCCGCGCTTGCCCAATTTGGGCGTTCTTCTCTGAGGTCATTGTTAGTACTAAAAAAACAAGACCATAATTGTAGCAAACGTAATTATATAGAAAAAGTGATTAAATATTAATCAATTCATTTTAAATTTATTACTCACGTTACACTGTGTAAACAAATTAATTTTATGGGTGAACAGAAAACTGACTAAAGCCCGGATTCATACATTTGTATTGACAAATGTCAAATCGTACAATGTCACTTTGAACGTTAACCCATTTAATGCAGAGAAAAGAGAGATTAATTAAAATTTCATAATAAAAAAAAGTACATAGAAAATTATAATGAATTTAAAATAATTATTATAAATACTCAAATTGTCAAATATTTGTACTATGGTCCCAAAGTTTTCAACAGTAAATTATAAAATAATTGTAAAATATTTAATTCTTTAGTGGAAAGTATGAAATAAATATTTTTAAATATATACATATAATGGACATTGTTAATTTGAGACATTATTTACTTTAATAATACGATATTTTATCAAACACATGAACGGATGTGCCATTGAACGTAGAGCGGGAAAGTTTGGAGTTTCACGCGCTTAACAGTTTTCTATTTTTGTACCCTCGCGTCCATATTCCAGAAATAACTATTATAGAAATTTTGAGAGTGATTTGTGCTTTACTTTGCGCTCTGAAATAAATCGTTGAAAATAATTATTTTGTGTACATTTTCAGTTCGCAGTGTATTGCAATGGTGAGTTCTATTCCCTAAAAGTTAAATCAAATAAAAATCTTATTAAGATTTTGGTAATTTTTCGTCAAGTCATCGTCAAATTTAGGCCACATGTGTTTTAGACATTAAATTGTAAGTTGAATTAAAATACTTTTATGTTTTTGATATTACGTTATCGTTTATTGTAACATTCATTTATTTATAATAAGAGCTTTAAAAAATAAATCGATACGGGCTTCGTTTACCTCCATTGTAAATGATAATCCTGCACTGTCGTGTGTCTACATTTTAATTACTTTTTCGTTGGACACTACGTAAATTTAAGATTGAGTTCACACTATAGGTTTGTTGGCTTGAGATATAAGTACTAAAATCTCGTTATCAAAGTTACTAGCTACAGCTTTCTTCAAATTGGAACACAGAAAAATTTGAGTAGTAATTTTTGGCACATTTCAGTAATACCAGCAAAGATATTTTAACTAAATATAAAATTTATAAATTTTTGTTTAAGTTTTTAGAGTCTATGCAAATCCAGAAGCGCATTTCAGATCAATATTTGCAATGAACTTTTATGGGCTTGTCATGTTATGAATAAATCTTCGAAAAGATATCCCGGAACATAATTAATGTTACGTTTTTACCGATTGAACGTATTTCTTTTCGGGACCACAATGAATGAAATTGTTTCATTAGCTTTGGTTGTGTATTCGTGGAATTTAAACCGATCGTTTGCCGGCGGAAGCTTATTTCATAACTAAAACGTACAAATATTTTTGTAATAAAGCGTAATACTCTATTAAAAACTTCTCATTATTTGAATCATCATCAATGTAATACGAAGAGCATCGAGTTCTCTTAAGATTTTCCCACCTACATAATAAAATGATTTTTTTTCTTGGTAAGTTTTTCTAACACTACATCAGTGTATAACGTAAGGCCTATAATAAGCTACATTATATTTTAGGCAGATTATGCTATTGTTATTTTATTAAAGTTATCTGTAAGAGTTTATTTACTCTTAGTTGAAAATATTTTTTTGTAACTGTTATATTTCTACGCGGTGTATTATTTTTATCTATCTATTGTTCTAAAAGACGTTAAATTCGTACTTATGGAAGATTTTTATGTCCATTTCCGAAAGGAAAACATCCTGCAAATGCCATGTCGTTCCCTTAGGATATTATGTTTATTTAGACGTGTACTTGTAATAAATTAATTGATCACCCATACTTATCGTTCTTTATTAGCAAATATGAGGTAAATATAAACATTTTGCCAGATACACATTGGATCTCGTATACGTATGATATTCTTTTACAGGCAGATTCCGTTCATCCCCAAGTTGTAGAGGATGCAGTTAATCCAGAGATTACTAACGTGGATAATAATAAATCTCGAGTAGTTCTAGTTGAAAGTAAGAAGGTAAGCTTCTTAAATATGATCAAATAACTTCATTACAGTTGGAAATTAACCTGGCAGTTAAACAGGGAAAAAACAATAAATGTATTTTGTTTATCAGTCAAAGTCAAAATTTTGGGGCTGAACAAATGTGACATAGCGAAATTAACATTAAGAATACAAAAGTTGGATATGAGGTCGTTATGGACATGTCGATGGGGCATAAATTACGGGATGGTATGTGTTAAATGCAGAACGAATTTGGACACATAAAAAATAACTTACCTTCCGGCATCAAATAAGGAGCGAGAGTAACTACTGGATGAAAAATTAGAAAGCTTTCACGTTGAAATATGAAAGATGTATGATAAAAATTCGGATATATTTACAAAATATGTTTATTTCGAATTATTCACGAGCGTTTTGTATATAATTGGCGGTTATTTAATAGGCGAAGCTTTGAACCATCGGCATGTACATTTCTATAACAATGTTCGTACGCATATTAAGATTTAGTTTCTAATTTGACATCGATTTATATCTGTTTTTTTGACGGTCTTCCTAAGTCGATTGCTACTTAGCAGAAGTGTACTGCCGAATACCGGGCTAAATGGTTTACTTTGGGACTCTGACCAGCATCTACACCCTGGTGATAGTAATGATATAGCTAAAAATAAAATCTGTCATCAGTAAAAACTGACGTTCAATAAATAAACTGTTCTATAAAAACTGCAGAAAGGGTCTATTATATTAAGTTTTATTTCTTTGATTTAAAACTTATTTTGCAGGCAGAACCGGCTCAAAGTTTAGTATCCGGAAGTGGCGAACCGTTAGCTCCAGTAGATGCTACTATTGAAGTAAATTCCGAGAATACAAAACCTTTGGTAGGTATTATTTGTTATCATTAATGTAATGATTTTATCTTTAAAATCAAGTATTCAGAATTTTGTTCTTATGACTATGTGGGAAATATTATTAGACACTACGAAAAAATCCTAACTTTTGACTAACTTGTCATTTGCTGTACTTGTTTCTGTGTTACTAATATTTACATAATACTTAATATTTGACAAGTGCACTGCATAAATAATGCCGAACTATATAAAATTTACTAATTTAACATGAATTATAAAACGCGATTTTAAATGTTAAAAATTTATATAATGAACTGATTTGAACAAAAAAATCAAAAACCATGTACTGAGATTACCGCGTATCATATTAGACTCATGTTACTCGTAAAAAATAGAATATAATATTGAGGATAAATTTTAAGGAAATTAAAAACACCAAAAAAGAAGATGAAATCAATATGGAATCAGTGAACAATTGTGTCAAAGGTTGTGTTAAAGAAGAAGAAAAAGAGGAAGTTTCTAACGAGAATGAGACAACTGTTAACATTAACGATGCTCAAAATGAAGTAGAACCGGAACATAGTAAAACAACACCTGAATCTTCTGTGAGTTTGGAAATATTGTTTGTTAATTAATTATAAACGAATGGGTAAATGTTAAGATGATAACAATAATATAACATTAAAAATTTAGCCTGCTAATAAAGTTTTTTCAGTGGATTTAAATTATTTGCAGGGAAAATGGCAACAACGCGAGACGGAATTGTTGAAGAAGATAGAAGAGTTGGAGTTAGTGAAGAGTGCGAGGAGCGAGGACGGTCTGCGATTGGAACTGAAAGTTAGTAAACTTAAAGTTGCGGAACGGCACTTAACTTTTAGTTGTTTCGAAACCTGATCAAGTAGCGCTCTGTTGCAATTTTCTTGAAACAAAATCTTTTTATAGCTATTTAAGGTGTAAATAAAGAAAACATTATAAATTTAACAGGTTCGCGATGAAGAAATAGATCTTTTGAAGGCTCGTGTTAAGAATTTGGAGACGGAGCTCCAGGCCGCGTTGTCAAAGCCGAGCGGCAAGAACCAGGAGATGATCGAAAAGATCAAACAACAGCATGAGGAGGTAAGTGGAAATAGAAATATAAAATGTTTAATTGCTTAGTATTAGATGCTTTATTTAATAAACATAATTAATTTAATGAAACGCACGAAAGAAAAGAAGAAAAATATTTTATAAATCTAAAGATTAGATAAAAATTAATAAAAAAAGGTCCTTCGTTTTTAGTCACGTAAAGAAAACTAAGAGACAGTTATTTTCAGAGCGATTTCTAGTTGACTATGTCTACTGTTATTATCCTTTGATCAAGAGGTTTAACAATCCATTTTCACAGTTAGAATCCAATTAAAATTATTAATTAAACCCAAGGGAAATGTTTAACTAAAAGTTTACAGATTTTATGTTCGATTTAAAGCGACGAACATGGTGTTGTAAATATTCTAATAAACCTTTTTGATATCATTTACCTTTAGATAATCATACTTTTTTTATTTGATGCGGCGACAAAATAAGTCAGGCTTTCGCCTGATAGGTGATACACTTGACCACAGCACCATATACCATAGTGCGCCTTGTGACGTTAGGTGTTAAGTCTCGTTACCGCAGTAATTTCACTAGCATACAGCATCTATCAAATTGAAGTATTTTTTTTAAATGTTTATAGAAATTAGTGATGGTTTGCGTAACAATAGATTGAAATCTATTTATCTTGGATATATGCTATTGGATAAAAACCTGGTGTTTGTTTTCTCCTCTTCAGTTGCTAAGCAAAGCCCGTGGCATGATATTTGACAAGACGAAGATGGTGAAGAATCAGGAGCTACAGATCGCGGCGTTGGCCACACAAGTGCAGTCTCTGAAAGACATCAATGTCATAACTAAAGATCTGCTCGAGCTCAGGAATTCGGAAGTAAAAGCAATGGAGGTAAGTTTATCGCTTTACAGTATAGCTTACAATGATCATCATGAGTAGCAGAAGATCTGACACGACCTAATTTGCTGTCATAGGTGATTAAATCTTCAAACTATACAAGGAAGCTGTGATAGCACAGTTAGTGAGGTAGTCGACGGTCCTCATTTATTTTAAGCTTCTGGTGGAGGAAAATTTGAAATAACGACGTGTTTAATGAATAACAACTTTTGCGGATCCTAGATATGTTCCTCGTTAACAGACGTCCACTGCTGGACATAGGTCTCCCCCAGCAATGGAAGGATATGGGCTGTGTCTCATAACACTGGCCCAATGCAGGTTGGTGGAAAGCTGGAATGCTGAGCGGGGTTCACCGCGAGAGGATATATTTGGCTCCGGCCTCGTGAGTTATGTGGAACCCCTTTCATCCTTTGAGACATGCTGGACTGAATTAATTTTAAAAGGGGTAATGTAGGTTAGATAAATAAAAGCGGTTATTTCAGGATCGGTTCCAAGCGATGGAGGCACGGTTCAAGGCGGAGAAGGAGCGGTACGCGCTGGTGCTGCAGCGCGCGCAAGCCGGAACCGCTGTCAACGACGACCTGCGCCGCGAGTATGAGACTCAGCTCGCTATATTCAAGGTGAGCATTTAGCACGGAACCTTTCTAACTAACAATTCATAAAGGGTGTATTGGGGTTCAAATTTAACATGTTTACCTGTGTGTTTGTGTACTTATAGGTACAATAGTATAACAGCTGAACAATATGTAACAAAATCTTGTTCAGCTTAAATTTATCAACAGGTACCCTCAGCGTGATCAGTTCTCTGTAACCTATACTCTATTTTTAGGAAGATACTTTAGCAGCAGCTGCTTCCACCGCCGACCTTGTACATTATTATGATTCCAATTTGGAAATAGAAATTTAAGGTCTTACATATAGATCAAAGAGTAATATATGAAGTAAAGATAAATTTAATGTAGACAAAACAAAGCGTGAATCATAATAAAGTTACGTAAGAAAAGGAAATGTAAACAGGAGTGAGATTGTGATGAAGTAAATTAAAAATTGTGGCGATGAAAGTCTGAGAGATGATTTATGGAAGAAGAAAAAGAGAATGTAACAATGGTGTGAAAGATAGAAGAGTGAATGGAGGTAAGGTAAGCAGACATAACAGATGGGAAGAAAAAAAGGAAAAGAGTGAAAAGGGAAACAAAGATAGGAGAAACCCCGTGACCCAACACAACCAAGGGAACAAAAACCTCAGTCTAGTCGTGTCACCATCAGGGTCTTTTCTTACTGGTCTTGGATAATATAAAATTATGCATTTAATGTTAATGATATATTTTTTCATGCTCTGTTAGGAATTGCGCGAGAAATACGAGCAGAGGGTCCAGGCGCTGGTCGCCGAAAACAAGCGCCTGAAAGAGTCAACGGGTGGCACTTCCGGTTAAAACTACCAACGAACCTCCAACATATCGACTTGGTTAAGCAATTTTGTTGTGATCTTCACCTTTAGCGACATTCGGCGTCCACTCCTAAAACTGATGACTGGCATTCAGTTCTTTTACCAGATCATTAGTCATAAAGCTCTTCATTTATTTCCCACTCGCCAATTGCTCCGCATATCTAAGAATGAAAAACTTTAGCCTTTCTGTTTTTCTTTTGATATTACTCTCTAATATTATCTCGACTAAAGCCTAGAAATATTGATTTTTTTTTGGTTCTGTTTAATAAATAAGATTTGCGACAAACAAAATTACTTTTCCAAGTTGATTGTATAAGTATAGCGATATACAAAGACTGTGCTTAGGTTACTTCGGCGGACAAATCTAGTCTGGGATAATTGCTTTTTTAAAATTAAAAAGTTTTTATGAAGGTTTTTTTTTCGTTTTATAACAATATTATAAATAAAGAAGTGATATATTTAGCATTGTTTTATTGTGAATTAGCAAAAGATTTTTTTAATCTTTTACTCAGGTTGATGATTATCATCAGCCCTTACTGAGCTACAGCTGGATACAGACCTTTATCAATTTCCTCCATAAAATTTGGTAGTCAGCTTTTTGTATCTACCCCCTTTCTCTAGCTACCCCTAGCTCTGAGTAGTTTGGTATTTAAAAATTCAATAAGTAGTATGTGTCTAAAAGGGGTGTAAGGAATCTCACGCAAGAACTCGCCGGACCAAAACCAACCTCACCTGCTCATGGTGCAGACTAATCACCAAACGAGGCTCTGGCTCTCCACCAATCAGCATTGAGTCAAAGTGGTGGGTGATGGCCTAAATCCCTCTACCTTTGGGGAGGCGTACGTCCAACAGTGGACGTGTATCGGCTGATGATGATGAGTTTTTCTCTGCTTGGTTTTCTCTAAAAGGGATGAATCTAGATCAACACTTCATTTACAATAATCTATCACTGGACCTCGTTTACCTGATGTCAAGTTATGGAGTCCAAGGATTTCATCTTCCATATATTGGTCGATGTAAAACTCTGTCCAAACAGCTTTTAGTTCAAACTGACCCTCGTGATCAGAACCTTTGACACGCTTGATACTTATTTTTTTTTAATTCGATTAGACCACCAAACAAGCAAGGCGTTGCTTTGATGACAAGTGATACGCTTGCTCATAACGTGGCGCTGGTTAAGATGGTATACACAACACCACTTGAGACGTAAGTTGTTAAGTATTGTTACCCCAGTAATTTGACTAGCATACAGCACCAATCAAACTGAAATACTGTAATGTTTGCACAGTATTTGGCGGTAGAAATAGAAGCTGCGGTGGTACCTACTTATACGATCTCCGAAGACGGACCTACTACCAAAGAAGACTACTTATCAATGTAATTATTTAGTATAAATATACAGAAGATATAGAAGGTAACTTTAGGAGTTCGTCTTTCAATTTACGGTCTGAAAATGATATCTATTTAGTTCGAGAGTAACAATCTTCAGAAGATTTGAACAATTATTTGAGAACAAATAAATTAAGAAGCTCTTATAATTGTAAGCAAACAGTTTTTGATTGAGCTCCAGCATTTATTACGAAGGAATCTCTAAGACCCGTGTCAATTTGTGTAACAGACTGTTAAAAGTTAAAGCTTTGGACACCTTTAAAGTTTTATTTTCTATGAATTTTAGAATTAAAAAGCAGCAATGGCAGAATTAATGAGAATAATATAGCAACACCCCAAAATGTATTTAATGAGAAAGATAATTTGAAGAGATACATGGTATTAAATAGTTGTGAGAAAATAAAGGTTTATTAAAATTTAATACGTACTTGTTACGATTAAATATATTAAAAAGGAGTAATAATAGAAGAATTGTAACAAAATATTAACGAAATATAATTTTTCACGAGCAATCTTGTTTTGAATAATACGCAAAAAATCCAATTTCCCGTACGGAGAGCAGCCATCAAAGGCCTGCGTAAATATTGTCTTTTATTAAATTATACAGAAAACATTTATTGCTCTTTCGTTTCAAGCTTTTATTTGATTATTAGAGAGTTTAGATTTAGTTTTATAACAAAGCGAATAGAGTTTCCATTGCTAGGTCTTTATTAGGTAGGTCTTTGTTACCGGAAAACGTTTAGGCAGGTACCACCGCAGCTCCTATTTCTACCGCCAAAAAGAAATGTGTAAACATTACAGTGTTCAAGTTTGAAGGGTGCTGTATGCTAGTAAAATTACTGAGGTAACGAGACCTAACACCTAACGTCTTAAAAGGTCGAACGCAATGTGGAGCAGTATACATCAATTCACCTGCTCCCCTCGTATAATAAAAGAAAGTCAACGTTAAAAGAATCTTCAGGTCATTATATTAGTAACAAAGAGGTTAGTAAAAACTGGTTTGTATAAAGCTGATGGGAGAGTAGAGGTCTAAAGAGACCCATACAAGAACTTAAGTCACCGAAGCCAATCTTACCTGTTCGAGGTGCATCCTGCTGATCAACACACGAGGCTCTGGCTTCCACTAATCCGTATTACATATATACCCCAGTAATTTCACTAGCTGTCGCATAATAGAGAAGTACTTTTAAAATTTATGGAAAAGATTACACAGGATGCTGTTACAAGAAACAAAAATAAT
>DWLS01004614.1:0-13723 GCA_018246255.1 Pachliopta kotzebuea | reverse complement strand
AATGTACGAAAATGGCTCGACAACTGGTTCGCTTCAAAGGAAGAATTGTTTTTTTGGCGAGGCATTCATAACTTGCCTAAAATGTATAAATTCCAATGGAGACTATTTTGAATAAAATATTTTTTATAATTTTCCAATAACAGACGTGCAATTTTTACAAAAAAATTCCGGTTTCATACTTCTATACCTGGTATATATTCACTAAAAGCGAGTGGGTTCTTAAACGGAGTTGTAACAGTAACAGAATATTTATATTCAGCTCACGTTGATTTTAGTGAATAGGATTGTTCTGTTGTTGCTGTTACCCAACAATGTCGCCTCCGGTGTTATTATGTACCTTTCTAACGATAGACGATAATAAAATTCAACAATAGTTGATCCATAACAAGTTACTTTTTCGTTAATGTACCTGCAAAATTTGTATTTTACGATCAACAATATTTTTGATTACATGAATAATAATTTTTTTTTATGTAATAATGTTATTTAAGTAACTTAGCAATATCTTGCGATTTACATTATCGTTTATCATTCTCAAAGTCTCATAATAAACCCACCGTACATTAGTTCCTATCCGTTTGCTCTGGTTTTAAAAAAATGTGAAATATAATCGGGTAACTTCACATGGAGGAATCCAGGATTTTATACATCTTTTCTAATTAAAACTGACCAATTTATGATGTATACATATTTTTATGAGAAGTATTTAAAAGTACAAAAAAATGTGTTAAGAGATAAACCATATTTCATATGATCAATGACACTAAGTTATAAAAAGCAGTGTTACCTAAAACTAATTCAGATTTTTCAGAGAATATTGTAGTGAATATCTTCAAATTAAATATATATTTTTTTATTACCGCAGCACCTATTTCTGCTGCCAAACAATAGTGTATTAAAATGATGTGTTTCGGTATGAAGGGTGTTGTAACCATTGAAATATAATTTAGAACTAGGATTAACATCTTATATCACCATGGGACGGGCATAATGTGATGATATACATATTATCCAAACAGATTTTGTTATAGGCATAAGTAACAGTTACTATCAGTTCCCTTCCGCAGTCACCAATGTCCTTATTTTGGAATAAAAACACTCAAATAATCTTCACGTTTAATTTTGTTTCGTGGATGTACTACTTAAACGTAATGTTTATCACTTTTATTTGGCGAACGATTAGGAATCGCAGTTATACCTACTTAGACGACCTACGGCAACGGAAACTTCTGACTATCGAGCGCTAATATCTTTTTATATGCCACGGGGTAAATCTTAAAAAGATACCCTAATTCTGGGGAGAAGTCAGGATTATGTGGGATTTACACCCATTAAAACTCCCTCGGTAGTCATCTTCAGTGCATTGCGGAAGACCCCGGGATCTCTTACGGAACTCACTGATGCCTCCCTATACTGTTGCTAAGCACTTCCCAGCATAAATAGTATGCTACAACAATATATGAAACCATTTCGTTCTTGTCGTCCGGTCCGGGCTCACTCAATGGATAGTAAGGACCGCCACCCTCAAAGCCCGCGAACCCGAAAGCCCTTTCAGTTGCCTTCTACGACAGGCTCGAGCCCTAATATCTAGAAAAACCTTTACTGACACCACCATAATGCTTATTTTATCTTTGCAATAAACTTGAAATCAAAAATGAAAAAAGTATTATAAGACACAAATAAAGGAAAGGAAGCGCTACTATAAATAATTACCGATGATAAAGTTAGTTTAAATGTAAAAAAAAACCGTTAACCGTAACAAAGAAATTTTAGTAAAGAGTTATGTTGTCATAAGAGGAAGGCCAACAATAAACAAGGGAAACGCTTACTGATAAACTAAAATATAAATCTGTTGCCACTCGATAACAGATCTATTAATTACATGTTGTTGATAAACTAGCCATATGGACCCATTGTATAACCTTAGTATATAAGGAGCTTGTATTACTAAATAAAGTCAGTTCTCTCTCAGTTTTATTAACTTAACATCATAGCTTGGGACAGTAGTCCCAAGCAAGTAGTTTTTAAAAACCCTTCCACCCGATGTCTCAAGCTAACTAAAGACAAATCAAAAATATTTTTTAGGTTTTTAATGTAATAATCTTTTTAATGAATTAAACTTTGTTGCTTATAAGGTATTAAGTGTAGATCATACTGAATTTAAAAAATCAAGAGAAATCACTAACAAAACTTTTTAAACTAGAAAGGCCTTGGTACACGTACGTTTGAATTGACCATTTTTCGTTTGTCCAATCATTCTTACATTAACAATTATTTCACGTTAGTGACCATTCGCTTCTACTATTCTATTCTCTCGACGAAAATCTTTTGTTTTCTCTTTCAACCTTCCCGATTGAAGAACACAAATGCTCATTCCGCACAGATAGGTCTCAAAAGAAATATACTACATAAAAACTTTTTAAAATGAAGAACTAATAACGAATTGGCCATTATCGTCACGGATTTTCAAAAAAATTGACGTACAATGATCACGACTAACAATTTAAATGATAACTAAATATAGAAAGATATTTTTTTAAACATAACTATATGAAGAGAGTCAATAAGTTGTTAGTAGTGGAACGGAGAGATTATATTCACAAGACAATTGAAAAAATGGGAAATATTGGAGGGAAGAAAATTTTAAAGAGAAAGTCACTAAAATTTCTTGTTGTGTAATTATCAATTAACAGAATTATTCTAAAGAAACGTGATATGTCAACCAACTGTCAACAATGTCAATAATTGTTTCATAATTAAATTTTAATGTTAATAATAGCGCAGGACCGATGAGAGAGATTTTTGAGGGAGGCCTAAATCCAGCAGTGGGCGTTCATGGGCCAATGTTCAATCTGTTAATGATTGAATTAAAGAAGTATTTAATATTATCCCCAATATAGTTATAATAGATTTTGTTAATTTAAGTTTTTTTTTATGTTAATGTTATGACATATTTTGAAAATTATTGGAAAAATGGATTTTAAATTTAAAACATCATTAAGATGTTAACACTATGGCCTTTGCTTATTTTTAAACAATTCCGTTAAATAATAAGAACAACACAAAATATTGATTTATAATAACATGTGACTTAATGTCGAGGGAACACGCATTGAGAGTTTATAGTATGAATGTTTTATGAAAAATTGAAGTGAAATTTACCTTACCACGATTACACGAATCCAGTCACGAACAGCAACAATCCCAGTCTGAATACAAATGTTTGAATCCTATTGTTTTAACAATATATTTTTGGAATAATTTGTACAATGATTTTGTGGTCTTGTATACGCAGAGATTAGCTAATATGTATACATGTCAGACAACTTACAAATACAATCCGGAGACTTCCTCTTGCTACTATCCACAAAAATGCCATTGCCTGTCAATTTTTATAGTAATTGTCACATCGATTTCAAAGATCATAATATATTTGTTTTCTCCAAAATTAAAATAATTGATAAATACAACATGTAAAATAATTTATAACGAAATCTACATAAGAGTTTTGTTTTAATTTTAAAAAAAATTAGGTAAGCAAACAAGCAAACAATTCCAGGGAACGGTTTGTGTACGCCATCACGCAAGGTAGAGAGAGTTCTAAAAATATTCCTTTTCTTCCGGATAAAAGACATACTGTTTGTAACAGTTATAAACACAGTTAATAAAAAAATTTCTATCGAAATAGTTTTAATAAATGTTCTTCCAAATTTAGTAAGAAATTTTCATATTATGTAATCAGTTATTACAAAAAATATTACAAACAACATGAGTGTAGAGAACATCGGCAATTACAAAACCAACTAACGAACCAAAACGCGAAAGTTAAAATTGCAGCGAACAACAAAATTTGAACTCCGGAAATTACATCGATTTACCAATTCACTGATTGTGCAATAAGTTAAAAATATATGTATAATGTAAGTATACTTAAAACATTTTTTAATTATTATATGGACGATAATAAAAAAGGTCAGTCTTTATGAGTGGGGTAAAAGTATAACAGATCGGAGAAAAAGGAAGGGTTTTTAGGACATCGCAATATGACATCACTATTATATTAACAACATAAAATTGCTAATTTTAACAAAATAACTTTAATTTATATTTAGACAGTTTTCGCTTCCTAACATTCAGATTTTTTAACTTCGCTTTCCAACGCTTTTATGAATCAAATTCTTTTGGGAGGCAAGAAATAAAAAATAGTTTACAAATTGAACAAAATCTCCACTTACTCTGCTGAATTTACCTTTTTGTTCGTATTCGTTAATAGGCGCAATTACTGTGTAACATTTTGGTGTTTCATTAAAAAAAATTACATAAAATTTAACTAAGTATTAGATTAGGCCAGACGAAATATTTTAAATTATGACAACGACTACTATATATATAACAAACAAGTAAATATTCGATTTCCTTTCATGTAAATTACAAAGGAACAAATCGACAGACAAAAAAAATAAATCTATTAAAATCATATTGAACATTACAAAGGGCGTTTTGCCTAATCTCTAGGGAACCGTTACGTAAATCCTCACTAAGTACAACGGCATTAATTTTCACATTTTACACTGTTTCATGGAAAATATTGACTTCAATATATGCCATCATCACGATTTTATTGTCCATTAGCTTTGTTAGTTTCTTTTGACATCTACCTCAAACTTGTCTTAAGCCTTTTCAGTCTTTATTTTTCTCGTTGGAGTAAAAAAGTATTTTGAATTTTTCTCTATCCATTTAATTATTTATGTAACAACATTAGACATTCGATAAATTTGAGTAATATTTATTTAAGAGAAACGGTGTTTTACGATGGGAAGGATAGATAACTGATTAATAATTTGACAAACAAATTTTCAGCCCAATCATACAAGACAAAAGAGTAAAATTAAAAAATGTTGACAAAAAGTATAACAAAAATCATCTGATATTATGTACAATGATGTAAGTTTCAGATATTCTTTACCTTTGAGGCCAAAGTTATAATTCCTGTTTGTATTATTTTATAGACGTACTTTGAATACTACAATGCAATAATTTTAATATGATAGAATATTCGCAAAGTTTTACACCAGAATTGGGCACTAATATTACATTTAAACTTTTAACTATTTTCAATTTTAATGTTAGTACGATTCATAAGTTACAAGTATATTTTTTTTCCTAAATGAATTTATACATTAATAAAATAATATTATACAGAGGGAAAAATCGACTTTTATTGAATTAAGAGCGCTTTTATCTGTTTTTCAATTCTGGTTTGGAGTAAATTAAATTTAGGCAAGAAAAATTGAAGAACATAAGGTTTAAGTAGATTACTTAGAAGCATCGAGTTTTTAAGCAGACATGACTGAAATTTTATGTTCACGAATAGAATAATACTTATTACTTTTTAGATAAAAATAACTCTAAACATTTTTTTTCACACGTTACTTAAAAAAGTGTATTAGTGAGATACAATTCGGTGTTGTAAATAACTTGCTTTATAGAGCATGAAGTGATTTCTCATTTAACATAAAAACACTAAGTTATAATTATTATTTAAACCGTACTCCATGGAGGTATAAGTCTGTCAGTTTAACTGTACTTGCTGTTTACGTTAGCTTTGTATGGTGGCATACATATTTCAAACACGCAATTTTTAAGCATATAAGTAGTAACCTGCACAGTCAAGAGTTATGGTAACGAGTATTTCATTAATATATACAAAATCGTCAACCTATCTACTGCTAAAACAACACGAGTATAATAGCCATTACACAGATTGCTATAAAACAAGAATTCCCAGAGGTGTTTAATAAATATTTCACTTATAATTCCAGATGTATTATGTTTATTTTTATTTCATATGAAATGTTCTGTGATTATAAAATAGAAGAGTAACTGAAGTATAACGTTTTGGTTTCATTGCACAGTAAGAGATTTATATTTCAAGCTTCAGCCAAATATTACAGATCTGAGAGCACTCATAGTCAATTTGACTTTTCACAAATTAGTTAATTTAAAAAAATTGTGTATAAAATATTGGTAGAATTTACAAAAATTTCCGGAAAAGGTAATCTCTGTGGCCATTTGATTTATCAACATAAAAAAAATTGTCACTTACATGTATTTTTAACTCTGTATGTGCATATATTGAAGTTATTTGTAAACTGCACCAATATTTTTAGTAATAATAGTCTAAACTCAGAGTCGGTTTTGTATTATTCTATTTAAATGGTCAAAATTATGAACAAAAATTTTTAAAAGGGTAATAAATTAAATAATTAAAATAGTGTTATAGCTATACCAACATCCTAATACTGGCGAATATCGGATGTACCGAAAAGCTTATGATCTTACGAAGTATCTATCTTCTAACAATAATTTTCTTAACCGGAAGCTTTGCCTTGCGAGCAAACTCATGCATTGTTATGTTGTAGAAAATTGTAATACCATCGCATTCCTTTTATGCCATCATTTACATGTAAATCTCGATCTATGTTACCTTCTATCTTGTACTAATATTTCAGTGGTTATCACACAAAGCGCCACGTGCTAAATGGCCACTAAAAAGGTAACTGCGACGTGAAAGCGCCGTACATATCCCTAAATTTTCAAAAACTATTTTTTAAATTGTTCACGTACTAACAATATGTCTGTAAAATACATGAATTCTTTCAGTATTTGAATACAATTGAACAAAAAATTGTAGATACGTGCAAGGATTTGGCTAAATGTCTAGTGAATTAATACACGTAAACATGACATCTTCCGCTATGAAGATTAGGCAAGCGAAAAACCCTGGTTGTAATGCTTCTTGAGAAGTAGTTAGGTATTTGTTTACACTCCGCGCTACACGAAATAAATAATGACTCCAGTTCTTTATTAGTTTTACGCGTAAAATAATTTTCTAAAATGAACGAAGGTACTGAAGGTAGTACACTGAAGGAAGTACCGCCTGCGTAAACATTACTGTGTTCCGGTATGAAGGGTGCTGTATACTAGTGAAATTACTGATATAACGAGACTTAAGACCATATGTCTCAAGACGACGAGTGTAATGTGGTGCTGTGTATACCATTGTAACCACCATTACTTTGTTAGAAGTATCACATATCACCAAGTGAACGTCTTGCCTGTCTCGCCGCCTCGACAAATAAAAAAAAACGAAAACACTTTGTTAAAACTCTTTCATTGTACTGTAACAAAAGATCAGTATCAAACGAAAACAGCCTGCAGCGCAAAGGTATCGGGTCAAGAGATGCCAATAGACATCCCCTTAAGGACTTGAATACTTACGATATTTCCCCCTTTTACATATTTAGGCCATATGCTTTTACTTTGAAAAACTATTTTTCAAAACACTACTGGATAAATTGTGTATTGCTAAACTATTATTGTTGTACATTATTATTGTTGCCAATGGAATATTTAAAAAAATTAATTATTTCCCTGTTAAACACAATTATTCATATTTTAATGACTTAAATTTTTTTATATTGCTAACTTCGTTCATAAATGATAAAAAAATATATGTTTTCGATTTGTTAAATACACATAAAACAAGTAGAGTGATGCCGAAAGTTATGAACACGATATTATAAGATATACCTTTGAATATTCTATCTAAATGTACTGTATCAATTCTGAAACACAGAAAAACTATTTTGGCGACAATTTCGCAAAATAACTTAGAAGATAATCTGACAAAATCGATGAAACCTTACAATCATTCACCACCGATGTTGCGCAGGAATAAAATCTACGATGTTCTTGTACGATAAGGTAACAGTCACTGTACCACGGAGACAAAAAGATGATTTGTATGAGTTTTTAATATATTAATTACACTCGAAAGTCTCCATCAAATATTAACATACCTTAAAAGACGACGAGTGGAACGAGAGATATGAGCGCTCTTTGAAATACTCATTTCTAAAGAATGAAAGCAAACTCGTTAGCACAAAAACAATAATACAGCAAGTCATTGCTAGAAAATGGACTAAGAAAGGCCCTGAATATGGTACACTATGATTAACGATTCTGTTCATCTTAAAATGTAAATTACTGTGTTGTATTTTGCTTAAATAAAGAATTTTTTTTTAAACGTACTTAAAAATTAAAAAACAAAACCCTTAATATTCACTGTCATAGAAAAAATAAAGATTTATCTAAATAGTGCTGTCGTTATAATTTTATTACAGATTACATTGGTTAGTTTTTTAATTAATATGAAGTCAGCTTTGTCCACTAAGTGTGCCGAAGATAATAATTCTTTATTAGTTTATCCAAAAAATAGTCACGATAACTAAAAAAGGAAACTGAAATTCATCTCTAGAAAGTTAATATAATAATCTTTCCAAATAAATTTATATAGATCTATAGTAGCACAAATACAGAAAGAGGTCTATGAAAACATAAAAAATTCTTCTTTCATTTTTGAACATGAAAATGTACTATTGGCGAAACATAAACGTTAGGGAATATAAGTACTTTTAATAAAACCACAACGTCAATAGTAAAGCGTGCTAAAATAACGACTGACGTCAATTGGTTGAAATGGCCCAGGAACAAGGATTCAATTTTTGATACGACTATCAATAAACCAAAAAATATACCTTCAGAATCTAAATTTTGTTACCTAATATATAAAAGATAAATCCCTTGATAGCACCATCTAATATAGCAGTAAGTTTAGACAAAAGCTAAGAACACGTAGTTTAATGTTTCTAGTACCCGTGGGAAACGAAGACTGCTAACGTATGAGAACATTAACTACACCTTACTACACGCCCATGTCTCCTGAGAAATAGATTAATTACGTAATTACGATGAAATTAAATTATATTATGAATGATTTTTTCCAACATACAACATAACCGTAATTACATGAAAATATAATATGCAAACGTACTCGTAAACAAAAGTGATGAATAATATGAATATATTGCCTATACTTTTACTATAAATATATCATATTAGTATATCATTATTATATATTTGCATATAATTTTTCTTTATTTCTTTTCTGCTTTTCCCTGATATTATTATTCAGGGCTTTTTTAACTTTTATTTACATCATTTAATACTTATGCTATCTTGTCATCTACCATTACAAAACTTGTACATGCGCATAAGTGTATATAGTCACATTTACATGTTCTTATCTCTATTATTTATTATAGTACATAATTTTTGACAATGTTATGAACCTATTGCTAACTAATTTACCAAACTCGTTTAAACTATCAGTATGTTTTCTTGGGCCTGTTTACTGTTCAAATTCATGCCATAACATCCTATGAATGGGACACTCCGTTAGTAAGTGAGGAACCCTTTTCCGCGCCGCATCATCACATATTCACGTTGGGCTCTCCCAACCACTTGAAGATTCAAGTATTGGCAGAAATTATAATACAATTATGACAATTTGAAAAAAACCTAGGAAGATGATGTATAATTAAGTAAGAAAGGACCTAATATATTGTTATAACAAAACAGTCACTAGCAATCGCAACAATAAAATATGTACATATAATACAACACAAATATTGGAGAAACTAAAGATTTAGTAATTAGTAGGCGCGCAAATAGCATGTTTTAAATTACTTTAATAGTAAATAATATTTAACTGGACAATTGGTGGAGATGTTCAATATCTAATAATTTCATTTTGTAACTAAAGCCAGTGTCCAAATTTAGCTAACAATCCACTTACCGCTCGAATTTACAATAACTGAGTTCAATGTACGAAATTTGAAGCTAACAATTTATGCTAGTTGATAATTATAACTATTTTTGTTTCATGTACGCCTATGAGACCAAAAGGCAAAAACGTAACAAATATTATTTTTTACACTCTTAAATTAACTTTCGGTTTATATACATTTAAAAACTAAACCTAAACTAAAATGAATGTAAACTTTTAATTCTTTGTTTTGCTGCTATGGTAAGTCTATAGATATCCTTTCCACTGATGGTTGGTCTTTGAAAAGTGATAAATCTCTGTTGCAGAATATCATCTATAATCTCCTCCTTCTTTTTCTACCGCTAAACAGTAGTGTGCAAACATTACTATGGTTCGGTTTTAATAGCATTGTAACGACTGAAGTAACAATACTTAACAACATATATTTTAAAACGACAACCACAACGTGATTCTGTATATATGTATATTCCAACCAGCACCACGTTATTATAGACAAGCGTATCACTTAGCCTCAGGTAAACGTCTTTCTCATCTCACCGCTTCGTAAAATAAAAAAAATCAGTAACATTAGCGAATCAGTAGCATTATCAAATTAATAGCATCATCAGGGTTTATAAAAGAAAGTACTTTTTTCTCTTTGTTATAGACACCTGTTATTTTACATAACATTTGCAAAAAAAGCTACAGTAAAAGTGATGTTTAAAAAAAAAATAAAGTTGAAGAACTAGCAAGGGAACAATATAAATGCGTTTACATGGTTTCGTTTATTTATAAAGTCGGTTTACATTTGTTAGGCTGATGCCGGGTAAACATCCATATCGCTCGCTTGTTTGTTGCTTGTTTGCGGTCCACATTTACGTGCACTAAACTCAAAACGCACATCAAAGGTACAAAGAGAAAAGGCGACTGTTGTAGTCTTCCAGTTTATATTCAGAAAACTCAATTATCAAGATTATACATCTTCAACGCGGTTATTCCATTATACAAAAGTTACTAATACTAAGCATGCCATATAATATGATTTGGATAGGAACATTCTAAATTTGTTGAAGGGACTTAACTATGCAGTTGGGACAATAAAAAATAAATCCTAGTGACTGGAAAAATAGAAGATTGATTTTGCAACTGTTGATTTCTGTAGAAACTGCAATTTACACTTTCCTTTTAATTAGAACGATTTTTGTTTTTACTCGTATAGCTAACATGTCTGTGAGGAGTTCAAAGAAAGTAATCGTTTAATATTAGGTGCTAGAACAAACGTTTTTTAATTGTGAAATTTTTCCGTGAAAATTTAAAAGAAAAAGCAAATTTGCACACCGGTCTCGTTCCTTTTGCTGACTCTATCCGGCTCACGCCTCACAACGGCTTCACGCGGCTTCCGCTGGTTTTGTCTGCACACTTACAAAGCTGCCATTATGGAGATTGCATTCAAAGTCGGTACTTTAAAAAACGCTTTATCGTATGATATTTCAATAATAGTTTAGTTTTCTAGATAATTTTCTTTCTACATTACTTAAGGTGGTAAGTATTTCTTTTTCCTTTACCATAGCTGGCAAAAAATCTGTTATCTGAAAAATAAACTAGCGATTTGTCATCGCAGAAAATAAACTAATCTTAGATTTTATCAAAGTTCAATATTAATACAGTGCCGTTTCAGTCATAAGCACAGTTTATTCAGGAACTCCAGGGTTCTTTGATTTGTAATAAGTTGAAAACTGAATATAACATCCGTACACCGTTTATTAAGGAAACTTCGGAACTTTCATGACGCTGAAAGTTAAATTCATTTTAGTTTTGACTTTATTTGGTTTATTAATAAAGTTTCTTAGATTTAAGTTGTCATAAATTAAGTCTAAAAAGCTTTGACGACGTGAAAGGTTTCAACAAGTTATTAGTGAGTTTGAAACAACTAAGACCTCAAACGCTCGATCTAGTAACAACACGAACTTTATTAGACTTTTCAAATTGTATAAATAAATTTAAATACTTGCAGGATTAAATCAAACACAATTCAATGCAAATTGGATCAAACTTGAATAAGATTTTTTAGCTTTTACATTTAACATTTTGAAGAAAATTACTGCAGCTGATCATATTTTTAATAAATCCAGTCAGTAGTCAAGTAACTCTAGAGCGTATTCAAGCTTGTCTATTTGTTATTAGAGCTAGTTTCAAAAGTTTATTCGCATTAAACTTGGGGTTCTTTTATTTTTAACACTAATAGAAATATACTTTCTGAATTTTACTGCATCTCCGTTTTCTGTTTTTTTTTTTACCTTAACTTAGTGCTTTTTTTAAAAATGCCCACGAATATTTTTAATACAACTCATAATTTTTTTTTAACTCGGCACTTAATAATTGCGCGTTGTGACCTAGAACTTCTGCTCAATTTATGTGTCGTGCTTATAATGTTTTTTGTTTATATGTTCAATATCAATAAGTCAAATAGAGTATAATTAATAAATAAAACTATGATTTAAAGTACAGTGGTTTACAAATAATTTTCATAATGAATAACTAGTGGAAATTTGTTTTTATATATTTAATTATCTTTTAAATATCCTGCATGCAACACATTGACATTTTCAATGTAATGTTTAGCAGTAATTAGTTTTTGTTTTATTTTCGTCCTCCCAGTTATTTGGAGCCGGGGACTTTGGTTTTCATTTTCTTCTGTTTACTTTTTCATTCTTTTCCATTAGTTTTCCCTATTATGTCATATCACGTTATTTCTGCTTACTTTCATACCATTGTTACATTCTCATATTTCTTATTCCATACATCGCCTCTCACACTTTCATCGCCTCTATTTTTTAATTGTTTTATAACTGTCTTACTCAGGTTTAAATTTCCTTTTCTATAATAAATTTATTGTAATGGAAAATATTGTTTTTTTCTCATTGAACATGCTTACCTTTAATATTTTCCACCAATTCTTTTGGTAATAAATATGGCTGTTCTTCGTACGATGTAGACGTTTGCATACAACTGTTTGGTTGCAAAATAAGGATTGTATTGGTCTCCAGTCACAGAACCGTAACAATAGTTTTATATTTAACTGAACCCTGCAAACCTATCTCCTTTCTCTCTACGATGTAGTTTATAAAGAAAATATGTGGTTCCTACAGAAATAAAATAGTATTAACGGGACAACAATTTTCTGCCGCGCAAACTGATACCTAGTTATATCGAAACATAGTAGAAAAATTTACTGTGAATATATATCAATTTTTATGGTGATTTTAATGGCTTTACAGACAATATTACACAAAGAATTTACATTATCTCTTTAAAGTACATATAGAATTTATGACACAAAATAAATACAGCAGCACTAGTTTTCTTGCAGTTTCAGTATCTCCATAATTATAAATTACAATTTATTTACATTACAAAAATAGATGAAAATCATATTCTGAAAATGATGAAGAGGACTACATTATCGTTATTCTTTGAGTGAACACCTGTGTCCCTCTCATGTGTCTTAGTAAAAATGTGAAGCCAACATCAATTACAATCATACTGTTTCACCGTCTAGGTTAAAAAAGGCGCTATACCATATATAGAGTTGTTCATTACTTAATAAACAAAGCTGTCAAGTGTCGTAAAAAAACTTTAAACTATCACATGCCATGTGATGTTTACTAAATTCACATTACGCGTTTTATAGTTTGTTAAAGAAATGTGAAAAAAAAATTGTGTTAAGTTTTCTCTCTTTGGAGGTTTGAAATAAAAACGAGGAGAGTACTTTTGTCAGAACAAACATTCTTAATTCAGTGTACCAAAGATAAGCCTCCATTTTTGTCTTTTTTCATTAAAACAAAACAACTGTAAGATTTAATTAAAAAGATAAGCTGATCTATTCATGTTTCAATTTATTAAGATTTTGTTCAAGTTATTAACAAAAGGCCAAGGTATATACAGATATTCGTTACGTTGCAGTTGTTTTTTTTTCTATTCTCTTTATTGTATAATCCTTAACTAAGGTATTACAAAAGGCGGGCTTAATGCCAGCAGGCATTCTCCACCAGC
>DWLS01004613.1:0-13724 GCA_018246255.1 Pachliopta kotzebuea | reverse complement strand
GGTAACGTGCTTATATCAATGCACATCGGAACTCCTGACTTCCCCCTTTTTTTTTTTTTTTAAAGCGCGTGCCCGGGCGTGTGGGGGGTTGGGGGGTTTGACGTGACGTCTCTGTTAACACGGTTTAGCAGGGGCTCGCCGTTTGTACCCCTGACGGCGTTCGCCGTCGAGCGACTCATAAAGGTGTTGTGTATGAAATGATTTAGTTCGTAAACGAAATGAGCACACTTTGTGTCATTTTTATGAGGCCCAATTCCGGTGCTGATGAAACACAGCTGTTCTGCGATCTCGTTCGTTTTATAGCGAAAACCTACGCGACTTTTTTATTAAAGCTCTCCTATAAATTAACAGTAAATTAAGTTATTCAGTAATACAATTCAAACATTTGCTAATGTATCAAAAAAGGAAGGAAACATAAGTAGTACAAATATGGTATATATGAAATCATAATCTCTAATATATATTTATCTAATGATGTTCACGTGATTTATTACACATCACACAGCACCACATTGCGCTCGTCGTCTTAAGATATAAGATCAAATCTTATTACCCCAGTAATTTCACTAGCATACAGCACCCTTTAGTAAACACAGTAATTTTCACATCTTACCATTTATCAATAGAAATAGAAGCTGCGGTGATAACTACTTAAACGATTCTCAAAGACATATCACTAGTAAAATATTAATATATAAGATAAGACTCTACACTAAATTGTGCTCATAGCTTCGAGATAAGTTGTTACTTAATCCTCGAGTAATTTCACTAGTTTTAACACCCCTCGATTCGATATACGGTTAAATCTGTAAATCAGTTTCATAATGTAATAGTTGTACTTGGACGGTCTCTACTAATGACGATATACTATCAGCAAATGACTGTTTAATTTAAGTTTATATATGTAGTATGTAATAGCATTGTCCCCCGACCCCCTGCTCACGACCCCTACCAACAAATATTGTAACATTCATCTCGGTACAAGCGCATTGTGATTTAAATTTTGATAGCTTAAATGTTATTTTGAGCGCAGCGTGAGACTTGTTTACATACAGTTTACACGTGACCCCCGGCAGCCTTCACTTGGATACACTCTGATGTTAACATTCATGTTATCACAATGTATTTAAGTTGATAATTCAATAATAAAAATAATGATTATAATAGTAAATAAGTAGCTGAACTTTATTGCTTCACCGCCGGTTGGTATTTGCGGACGTTGGTGCTTGCTTTGTTTTGTTTATTTATATTATATATATCCATATATATATAAGTAAGTATATATGTTGTCTTGTAGGTTTTTCTCTGTATTATAAGATTCGGGTGAAGTTTTTCATGTTTACATGCAGTATTAAAATCACCGGAACTGAAAACATGTCACAATAATCGACCGACCAATCTCGATCATGTGTTTAATAAAAACTCGAAACCGCTGTATGTTTTTGTGCGATTCGTTACAGTTGTATTGTAGGGGTGAGTGCGGGGGGGTTGGGGGGTAGGTAATACGGGCACCAACAAATCATATTTCAAAACGGGTGAAATCTTTTGTTAATAATCAAATGAAAATAATTCAAAAGTATAACTACGCGAGGGGTTCGCTCTCGTCTCCCCCCACTGCCTTGTTCTGTGCGACACCGCCGTAACTAAATGTCCGCCGCGTGTGTTTACGTTTTTGTTATTTTAATAAATAACATTCGCTTCGTTATGTTTCCCGCCGAAACTAATGCGCGACGCCATTTTGAAATTATGAAGTTGTCACACAAACGGTTTATTTCATTCCTTCTTCTTTTTCCATGTTTAATTCGAACAAAGACTTCGTAAATCACGGGCAGGTTTGATGTATCCTTTTTAAATGAATCCTCTAACAAATACCTTTTTTTTATTCTTTCGTTAACAAATGACAGATGTTTTAAATTGTATTTGATACGTTGTAAATTGGGATTGAATAAAATGTGTGTTTTATTTATGGTTTTCTTATAATGAGCTAAAGAAGTATGTTAAATATTAAGAAAAAATTACTAATTATAAACATTTTGTTGGAAAAATCTTATTTCTATTGAATTGAATTGAATTGAGAATGAATTTCTACATACTTTTGTATTTGTGTATAGTTTTTTATGCTACTTTTGTATGTTGTATTTCACTTTGAAATGTATGTACTGAGAACATTATTTTTAAAGTGTTATACTAATTACGACATTTTATTGTATAAAAGGCAGTATTGTGGACTTTTGAGTCACTCTTGCTTTACATCGGAAGAAGTATGTTACTCGTAACAAACGTCTATGTATGTTGTATATTGTGAAGAAGTAAATATCATCCAAGAAAAGTGAACTTTATTGAACTACCGCCGATTTTCTTATACGTATCAGGACAAAGGCTATAAAGAGCGTTGTATTATAAAGCAATAAGTCTTTTATGTATTTACTAATTACCCGTTGGATTCGCAAATTTAAAAAATAAAAAATAGTATAAAATTAATAAATTCAAAATGTTACCACAGCTATATATACATAGCATATGTCAGGCATTAAGTTGTTATAGCGACATACTTTTCTACACGGACGCACGCCAAGAATGGGAAGATATTATTAGGATATTTTATATGAGTGACATAGTAATAAAATAATTAATCGTTTTATATATGATTTAAATTTATATATATAAATATTACATAACATATCATTATATACTGCTGACGTCTCTTGACGGAGACCGTCTAGATCATTACCGCCACCGTTTCTATCGCCAAATAGTAATGTATGAACATTACTGAAGGGTAGAATGATAGTAATATTACCGTAGGTAAGGAGACTTAATACTTTATGTCTCAAAGTGAAGATCGAAATATGTTGCAGTGTATACAATCTTAACCAACGCATTGCGTCTCGCCGCTTCATCGAATATATATAAAAAATACTTGTCACTCTTTCCTCCTTAGCTACATATCACAGCAGCGTTTATTCCTGCTGTTAAACAGCAGTAAACAAACTTTACTATGTCCCGGTTTGACGGTACCTAATAAAATTGTTAGTATAACGAGACACAACACACAACAACCTCACCTACTTCGGTATACTGCTTTATCTTCTCTACAACCGCATTGAACCAACCTGCTGGGACATGGCCCAAATTCGTCTAATATTTAAGGAGCTCTATGTCCAGCAGTGGACGTCTTCCGGCTGATGAATTAGAAGATAGACGAGCACATGCGATATCATCATAACCATCGCCACATAATTACATAAAACCACACTTACAATCAGCGTTGCCTGAGCTTAATACAGTGGTAGTAGGATTACGTAAAAGCTATAAAAGCTGTAAAAGCTTCTTCTAAACTTACGTAAACTCATAAAGTCCCGAAGCAATTAAACCCCGTAGTGTGTTTCCGTTTATATCGGATTCCTGGATTCAGTCCCGGCGCCGCATTCTCAGCGTTAATCCTGTGTTATCTCAGCTCAAACAATCGGATACTAATTTAGAATTAAGTAATATCATCATCATCATTATCAACAGCCTGCGGCAGACCACCGCTGAACTCAGGCGTCTCCCAAGGAATATGATTATATACCGACCGAAATGTTTACTGTAATTATGGACTGGTTAGTAGTTTAACTGATACCTAAGTCCCAAATTAACTAGCAATTTGGTCTGATAGGCGATGAATCAAAGAGGAAATAAAACAAATGTATTAGGATAAAAGAATGAAAAGTAAGAGAAAGTTTGAAAGCGACAAAAGAGAGATTAATAAGAAGAAAGAAAATCAAATAAACAAATGAAATGGACGTTATCAAAACATTAAAGGAAAGGCATAAAAAAGTAACCTGCTGTATAAAGAATATCTGAAAGATGTTTTACAATATCCAAATGTATGATGATGATGATTTTATATTTATAAAACATTTTGGGTATCAGGAACTAAAAGAGCAATGCGTTCAAACGTAAATAAACCAGAATGTAAGAGGAAAGAGAGTTGTAAACAGGAATTGGTATAAAGAATAATGGAAAGAAAGGAAAGAGTAAATAAAGTCCTTGTTCCACTTTGCGGAGGATTGTTTTAAAATTAAACGGAGATGAACTTGGGAACAGTCATTATTAACAACTTCAAGGTCCTTTATAAATGTTTTAAAATATTGCGAGATCTAGTCCCAATTCCTAATGGTTCATTGGAGACAATCTTCATTGATCTTCAATACATAGATCCGTTTAAATACGCCCCAGCCGCTGATGATGTGCGAGTGAAACAATTTTCGCAATTTACAGATGATTTTGTTACGGTTATTGTGTGTTCTGTTGCATTGTGATCGCGGTCCCACAGTAGGGCCCCGGCGGAATGCGTAGCTAACGCGACCTCTCAATTTGGTCTCATTGTGAGCGGAACAAAGCCGGCAGCCAGCACCCAGCCAGAAACCAGTGCAGCATCCCTCGCCCGCAGATAAATCAAAGCGTTTCCGCAAACGCGCCCTCGCATCGCGCCCATCTCACTCCCGCACATTGATATTCAGTTCATTGGAAAGATTTACATTTAACACCACTGCTATGATCTCATCCCTGCAGATGATTAATTTTTTTTAATGTTTACAACCACGCGCAATACATGCCTTAAAGCATATATTAGTTGGTGTTATACTAACTGCACGTAAATTGAACAATTCATTGGTGCAGGCCGGATTTGAACACGATACCTTCGGAATAGACGTTCAAACCACTAGGTTTCTCATTTAAAATTTATACAACTTTAATACAACGAAGTCGTGATAGCCTAGTGCTTTGAACGCCTGCTTGCACCAATGAATTCTTCAATTCATGCGCAGTTAGTATAACACCAACTAATACCACGTGCTCTGATGTTGAAAGAGAATATCGTGAGGAAACCTACATATCTATGTGATGACTGCTATGTGGAATGGAGAAGGCAATGCCGACACCACTACATTATAACTGACAAGGAAGTCGTGTGGTTCACTTCATGATGATGACGACCCTCAGTCATAAGAAATACGACTTAGAAGAAGATTTACATTTCTTTCGTTTTCTGTAAATATGAGAATTGTTGAAGGAAGCATTGCTAGCGTATATTTAGGAATTAAGAAATTGATTGATGAAGTAATGATTTAAAATGACATAGCCGTATAAAACCAATCACATGAATTAGAATGCTATATATAAGACGGAGAACAGGTAGCGGCGATGGAACATCATCAGAAGCTGATCATCGCAGAAGTCTCGACTCACGGTATTGGAGAACGTATAACCAAAGTTTCTGGAACTCATATAACATGAATTTACTATGTACACAATAAATAAATAAATAAAATTGCAGCTCAATTGTGTATTGTTAGATTTACATTGTGTCTTTATTACTATGGGAACAGGCCTGTCGATACGATACGGAAGTCGCGTAATGGTTACTGTTTCCGAGTAATGAAAAACGGGGGCGATAGGAGAGGGAGAATGAGCAGAAGGCACCCTAGATTCCAGTCTAGAGTAATTGCAGACTAATTTTATATATATAATAACCCTAGTATGAATAATAAACTAATCTGGCGAGAAGTCAAATATTACCTTGGAGAAATTTGAAAGATGTTGAAGAAGTACTGATCAAATGGAACCAGATATCAAAAGTCTGCGGCGTGTCCAAGACTGGAAGTGAATCCTAGATGAATTCCAAGCAGTTGTTACAAGTAATAACAGAAAAAGAAAGATGCTATAAGTTATTTTCAATGAACAACAACGATAAATAACGCGCGCAACGCTTTTTATTAGGTAATTGTCTCCATTGTTGGCGTTCCTATTCATAATTCATTTTCTATATCCGTTAAGTGTATTACAAGTCAATTAAAGTTATATTAAGTATCAAGTGTCCTCTTTAATAACTATTCATTGTTACTACATAGTTAAATGTGGATTTTTTTATCTGTTATTGCTTTGGCTTTAAAATTGAAAGTGTACGTTAGCTCGTTTATGGATCTACTTCTCAATGGTTTTTATTTATGGCGCAAAGGCTGCGGGTTTTCGATAAGTTGAAGTTAAAATTTAACATTATAATAAGTTTATCTAATAAATTCGCTTTATCTCTACCTGTTGTCCCCCGCTGTCTTCAGTTACTTAGAACAGTAGTTCGGTTGTCGCTTCATCATGTATATTCATGTCTGTGCCTTGCTCTCTACTTGTTTGGATACTAACGCCGTCCTCACGAGCCGTATCACCTTTGCCGGGGACTTTACGACTTCCGGTGGGCCCGTACTCGGTGTCGCCTAATATTTTGAGGTCTCTCTCTGGATTGTGTCACCGCGGGGCCCGCTTCTACTGGGACCCGCTTCCGGCCGAGTCAAAACATTCCGTACGCTTACTTTATTACCACATCGAAAGAGTTGTGTTTATGGGTGTACTTAATGATCTTTAACGATGAGAACTTAAAAACTTCAGTGTTATAACTTGTATTAAATGGGAGTCTGTGAATGGGATTACATTTTAGTGCACTATGTTTGTTTTAGTGATTGCGACTTGTGTACTTGTATCAAAACAATTGAATTTACGAACCCGTCTCTGTATGTACGCGCCGTTATCGCCGTTATCTGAGTTTATTTCATCGCTCATATCTAAAATCGGGTAAGCAGTGAAAACAAATAGAACTGATAAACAACGAATGCTGGATAACGTATCTGCGGTACCAAGTCCAAAGCGTGCTCGCTCAAACTGCATGCAGATAGGTGCAAAGGAAGAGATCAGGTAAAATTTACATGCTTCAGGTTCGTCGTCAGACCATGTAACATCATATCGTTGTTAATGCTTTAAATGTTATATAACCAGTGAAAACACTGAAGTTTTCTAAGAAGATCTTTCTGGGCTAACTAAGGCGTCTGTAAAGAGCAATAATATATAATCTTAAAGGACATAAATTGCTACAGAGATTGTAGAATATTTATAGAGGGATTAATGTATGAGTAGTTAGTACCAAAGTCAAGGTTTTTTAAAGGTATTTTAATGGAATAAATAAACGTGAAGTTAATATTGAAACACGGCCGTAATGCGATGACTGCAAAGGTCGCGCCTGCTAAGTAATTAACATAATCAAGGGATCAATTTGCGGGATTAGAAGTTACGGCTTCTCACCTCCCTCCCCTTTCTCCGTCTTCCAGCAACAAAGGCGCCGGTGGGGGTGTCAAACAATACCACACCTGTCCTTTGGCCCTAATTGGGGCGTAACACCTGATGCCGTGACTGGCCGATCCCATTGTTGTTCACATCAAACTCCTGTCATTCGCTACCGCCGCCCGCTATGAGAACTCCACGCCTCGAACGGCAAACTATAGCTTTCGTATTGTTTGAATCGGAAGGCTTTTTGTTGTCGGATCGCAGAGGTCCTGCCGCCCCGTCATCTAATTAGAAATAATAGACTCTCATCATAATGGTAATTTCATATTTAATGTCCTCCGCCAACGGCCGCCGGCCAATCTAACAATATTTTAAAGATAATCAGGGTAGTGTGTCTTCCAATTATGTATTGTAATACAAATTGGAGTTTGCTTAGTAAATCCTCTGAAATAAAAATTAACATTACTTGTATTGGCCGTTTGGCTATATATTCCGTTAAATTTTATATAATCTCCAGTTATGAAACATAAGGGAATGGAATTAGTAAATAAAGAAAGCGGTGGTTAGAAAGCAACTTGATTTTGTAATTTGTGTGCACAGAGTCGAACAGAATGTACGGGGCCGACGGAAACTTGCGAGTCAGCGCGGCACCCCGCCGGCAGCGGGCCCTCTGAACAAACATAATTAAGAAAATAGCGTGAAAGAAAGCATTGAAAGCCGTATCACTAGATTTGTTAACAAAATCACTTATTTGCATACACACAAAGGCCGCCGCCGCCGCAGCCATTAACCGCGTCGCTTTAACAAAGAGCGCCGGGCAAATTGGTTCCGCGGCCCCGCCACGATCAGCTCCTCGCACACTTTTGTAACCACTTAATTCCTTAAATCTAGATACGGATCCAACTGTTCGAGTTACTGTTTGGTGTGAAATTTAGTAACACACGTATCAAAGCTAACCATTACCCGTAATTGCGGGTAATAATGGTTCTCCGCATCATACAGCGGGAGTTGTTGAAATGATACGAATGTAATTTTACGAACGAGAAAATTGATTCGCTTAATTTATAACTACATTAAATATTTTAAAAAAGGTATAGATTTGATAACAACAAATAGTTTCTATATCGCTCTTTTTATAAGAATTGAAATAGGATGAGTAAAACCTACAAAATTCTTTATAAACCGGATCATTTCGGTTAAAACAGCAATTTTCATGATATTATTGAAAGGATTGTAAAAAATAAAATTTCAAACGAAAAAAAAGATTTATGTGAACATAAATGTTATATTCTTATTACTTACTACTATGAAGCTATGTCTACGTCATATTTTACTATAGATGACGACGTTTCTGATGAAAAATATGTATAGAGCGTGAGCGGCAAATACAGCCTCTGTACTTACGCAGCGGCTTCGTTCCTGTGACGCAGAGAATAACATCAAAGGGTCATTTAGTGGGCAAAATATATCTTAAATAACCCTTCAATTATTATTACCCCGCGGCAAAGGTACCTGTAGACACTGAACGAACCTGAGCAAGAAATACATCTTTCTGTTCCTAATTGACCTTATACTACCAATCAAAAGTATGGGAACATAAAGTATAGGTTTCGGTGCCCTCGAGTATTTCGCAATTTTTTAAAAACAAAAATCGTAATTAGGGGAGAGTTGAATAAATGATTGTCTCGGTACCAACAAGTCCAAATAACAGTTTTGAGTCGGCCCCGTGGAATTACAGAAGGCTCGGCACCGCTCGTAATGAACGCTTGTTGCAACGTTTAATCGTATGAATGTTTGATGACGGCGCCGGGCGACAGCAGCGGACGGTCACGGTGGACTTACTCACCAACTCATACATTGCCGCTTACGTACACAATAGAAAATTTTGGGATAATAATGTATTTAGCACAAAACGTACAGATAGCAATTACCTAAACATTCTGTTAATACGTTAATAACACGAAAGGCTAAAGAATCAAAATAACTTACCAAGCTAAAATCGAAGATTTACAAAATGAAACTCATTGGGATAACCCTTTTGAATCCTATGATACAATTCAAAGCGGAATTAACATACTGGAAACATTTGTTACAGAGAATATCATTCCTATTAACACTGACAATACAGTTGTTAAACATCTGACGTTAAAAAACCTAGGCAATATTGCTAAAATAGACATGGAAGAAGCGAGAAGTGAAACATTTTCTTACCGTAACAACAGATGCAAAAGATTCTCGTGGCCAAATATAATGTAGCTGAATTGTTGGAGACTAAAACATGATGATCAGCTAACTCCTTACCGATATTTCTATTAGTTCCAGTGTTACTTTTGCAATGTTGCGACATGGCAGCGATGGTGATGAATACGTTTGTGTCTATTGTTCGATGTATAACAAATCTGGCTGAAGCGTCGCCTTCAGCCGGAGTAGCGGGCGACCGGGAGCCGTGAGAAGGTGTCCAGCTGCGGCCGGTGGGGAAGTGGAAATGTTTTAATGTTGTGGTCGCGCGGTTGGTTCACTTCATTAGCCTCATCCGTTATGCAGCCCCGCCGGCCGTCGCCCGCTCCTAATTGTCCGTAATTTCCCCCATTTTCTATCGGATCCTCTTCTATTATTAAATCGTACATACTCATGAAGCGGGGGGGCATTTTCTTTACTTTTTTACTTTACAACGGTCTTTAATTTGAAGTAAATGGAATAAAAGAAGCCGTTGTCATATTTATCGTAAATGATATAAAGAGAGAAGCAGTTATAAGAAATATGTAATCAAATGTAAAAGAGAACTTGGTCATAATTATCTATTTCTAGCAACGATTGTGAGAGCCATTGAAATTCAGCTCAAAATTGTGTTACACATCTCAAAAGACCATGTCCAGCAGTAGAAGCAGTGGAAGTTCGACGTCTTTATGATTAACTTCTGAATGTTTCTATTAATCATTGTGGCAACGCCAGTAGAGAGGTCATCATTAAAGCAACACTCCGCAACGTACCAATTAACACTGTTCATCAGTCAAAGGACATATGCCTTCACTAATAGTTGGGGATTTGGGCTATCTCCCACCACGCTGGCCTAATACGGGCTGGTGAGGAACCAGAGCCGTTTAATGATTAGCAGAATTCAATACCAGCAAGGACATTTGACAGGAATCTCATGAGTTGGTGTGTGAGACCTTACACTCGTTCATTACAACTCCCACATAGATATGACTTTTAAGTAAATAAGTCAACATAATATCTGTTGTACATAACTAAGCAAAATATATAGTTTCTACGCTGTGTTTACATATATAAATGCATCTTGGCATTTCCAGTATCATGCTATATAATTAGAATTTCATTAAGAGAACGTAATGTTTTGTTAAATCTGCTAAGATTTTAAGACATTATCTGTAATTGTAAAAACAAATGTATATGTAAGAAAATAAATTAAAAAAAATTAATAAATACAGTAATTAACATGATTACACTGCTAACACCTCGTTTAATAGTAAACATGTTGGTAATTATTGAATGTAATGATTATTTAGCGTTTGCTGTTGTTGCGACGTCACACTGTTGTATGAGTCAGTATGATTAGACTATATTTGTATATTTATATACAAACACGTATTATTTTAATGTTAGTCATCATATTTTGTTTGATGATTATGTACAGTGTGCTTGCGTCTTTTAGCTAACGCTCCTGTTTTTGGTTTTTTAAAAAACGAAAGAATGAAGAAGAAAGAAGAAACATGACGTAAGGAATATAAAAAATTTATAAGTTGTTAATTTAGGTACCGTTTTAGTAACAATAGAAGAGCGTATGGGTGTGAGTAAAGTTAAAGTTAACTTTTCGTTAGTGGAGCGTGTAAAAGTTAACTTTAAGACTTTAATTGTACAGGGGAGGGGTGACAGGGGAGGGGGGTGGGTGGTTGCAAACAAAAGCGTAATATTTGTATTGGATCGTATCAAACGCGCAGGCGGGTAGCCCCCGCCGTCGCGGTGTAGTGTGAAATAATTTAGTAGGCAGCGCTTTGCTTTGAAAGGCTCCCCGGCGTAACCCGTACAGTGTCGGCGGTACGCGGCTGTTACGCGTAACCGCTTATTACCGACGCAGTGACGGCAGCACGGTAATGACAGGCTGAGCTGGTCCGTCTGCCCTCCCCCCGCCAACGCGGTGTTATGGTGTAGAGCCTCTACCTTCGGAACGCCTCCGTGATGGCGCGCACTCACATGTACTAAAACCTACTTCATTGAAACACAGAAAGAATATCATGTTTGCTGCAAATAATTGATGATTAATACAATTAAAACATAAAGCGAGGATAACAGGACAAAAGAAAGTAAAGACGAGAAACAAGAAAGGAGAAGTAACGATGAAAAGTAAAGGAATGATGGTAGGATCTCTATTAACAGCTAAAGTAAAAGATATAGAAGAGGAAGGAACATTGAAATATGGATAGATGAATTAGAGTGGAAAGTATAGAAGAAAAGTTAGAGACGAAAAAGGAAAATTGTGACGTGATCCTTAGCCCGCACTGATCAAAGAAAGAAGAACAAAATTGAAAAAATACAATTAAAACAAAGAGTGATCATCTAAGCAGCTTCAGAAGACCAGAGGGAGCCTAAATTCTGCAACTGCAAAATCCTTCATAGATATTACTAAATTGAGCCAAAATTTGCTTGCGGTTCAAAAATTGCAGAAAACTTTGCTTGAATTCAAACGACGACCATGGGTTGAGGTGATGATGATAACAAAAGTATACAACAAGTATGTAAGCTTTCATAAACACATATATTTATATCAAATCATCAAAACCATTAACGAGAAAAAGGAAGTACTTTATAAAGAAAGTCAAAATCCGTAATCATCCAAACAATAAATCGAATTTGCTGAACCGGTAAGGCTGGGCGATGTGGACGCAAGCAGCAGCAGTCTCTACCATCACCAGGTCATCATTAGGCGATACGTTTACTGTTAAATAAAGGCCTCTTCGATGAAGGGTTTTGGGTTGTTGGCCCAATGCAAGTTGGTGAGGAGCCAGACCCTCCTTTGATGATAAGCAGAGTGAACGAGCTGGACAGAATGGGTTGAGTGACGTGAGTGTGGAACCCCTCACCAGGACGTTGGTTGGGAACGATGACGGTGAATATGTAACTGAGCGGTTTGTTGCACGGCATCGCTGGCACTTTAAATATTAACGTCGTAATGACAGCGCGGGGTGGGAGTGGGGGTGGGGGTGGGAGGCGCCCAGCGGTGGGCCTTGCTTATGTACCGCTAAGTTATTCTACATTCACTTGCCGGTAAGTTACTTTACGTTATTTATGCTGCTCTAAGATTTTCATATATGTGCTGTTCTAGTGAAGAGTTCTAGTATGTTGTATACGATCCCACCACCCTTGGTGGTGACCACGAATTTTTAGTGGTGTAAATCCTTACTTCAAGATGGTTGTCATCTAAATATTAAATGTATGGAGTTGACTAGTTTGCATACTCGCCGACAGTAACGCGCTGTGTGGACCGCTGCTTACTACACTCCAGTCAGACTTGTATCTACTATTTATTAGCTTATCGTGTAGTTAAATATAACTAGTTTATTTTTTAATTTACTTGATTGGTACTTCCAGTGGATCCAGGATGTGGTGCTGCAGCTTGGACTAGCGCTCAGTCAACACAATACTGATAATAAATGAAAGCATAGAAGGCAGCATGAAAGCGTTTGAAGGGTGTAGTAAGATAGTGAGATTACTAGGGTAACAAGACTGTACGTCTTTAGATGACGAGCGTAATGTGGTGCTGTATATACCAGGAAACGTTTTTTGACGTGACGAGCATGCACTCACCTGATAGTAAGTGATACGCTTGCTAATATGGTGCTAGTTGAGATGATATACAAAGCACCATGTTACGCTCATCTCGTCACCCAATTAATTTAACTGGCTACACCGTTCAAACTACAACACAGTAATGTCTGATACAACCAGTAAGTTGTGTAGTAATTTCGTATGAGATGGAATTAGTAATGACTTTGATAGGTATGAGTTTGGTTATGAAGCTACCAGGAAGCGAGGCGTGGTGCTTCAGTAGCCAGGCATCAGCTGCCCCAGGGTCACGGAGCCGCAAGCGCTGGTTAATATCGCGTGTTACATACAAATATGTTATATCTGTATGTGTTTATATTTATTTGTGATCAAACGTGAAACGCTTTAAGCCGCGCCGCCGCAGGAGGAGGTCGCTGTAGGTTCCGCACACTTTCGCATACAAATCCGGGATAAAATAAAAAAAAAAATAGCTCAGATTTAAAGATTTGATTTGCTTATAAACTAAAGCTTTACACTCTGTATCAGGTGTTGGTTCCTGAACTATTTTTTTTATTTACTCATTTCAAATAAGATACCCCGCTTCTGAATACAAGTAAAAGTTATATAGGATTTACACAGATTCAGTTGATCATCCTCAGTGCATTGCGAAAAAATCTCCTACTGAACCCAGTTGTGGTTCCTTGCAGTACTGTTGAGCACATCCCAATAGGACAAAACAATAGGTTTTTAATAAAGACAGCTAAGGAATGGAACAACTTGCCGGCGTCAGTGTTCCCGTACAATTACGATGTGGACGTCTTCAAGAAAAGAGTGAATAGGCATTT
>DWLS01004612.1:0-13727 GCA_018246255.1 Pachliopta kotzebuea | reverse complement strand
ACTGTTTCCACGAATTAAACTCACTCACTGTCAACTCAATTCACTCGTCTTTTATTCCCGCCGACTCGTCGGCGTGGTTGTTAGAACTAGTGAGGGTTTTAAGCATTTTCGTAGACCTGTCTTTTGTTCTGTCCTGCACAGAAACCAAGTTTCGTAACACCATATGGTAAATATGTGTCGAAAAAACTGAAAAATTTTGCTTTTAGTAACATGTTTGACTATTTTCGGCATTAATAGCCAAAGTCCAGATAAATAGAGACGCAGCAAGAAGAAACAGCACAATCAATTGAAAAAATTAAAGTTTTTTAAAAAAACTTTAAAGACTTGCTACGGTCTTAATATAGTTTTATACAATTTTGGTATATCTAGTTTTAGTACGTAATAAGATAACGAAAATGTAAACAGTAAAAAGTATGCAGATAATAATTTTTCTTAAAAGCGCGGGAAACTATTGTATACGAATTCGTTTTTAGACGTTCAACAAAATTTGATTTTGTATGTTGAATTTGAATCAGTAGTTTAGTGTAATTTGTGTATATATATTTATGGTTTCTAAGTTTTGTTTATTTAAATTTTATATAAGAGTATAATTAATAGAAGATTCGTTTGTAAGCTTTTTTTGTACACTTTTGCTCCTTCTGGAACCGCGTGATGACCCTGGGGGCCGCGAAGTCCCTGGGGTTGTTTATAATGTACCAATTTCCAACGAGGAGTCTGATATGGTAACCGAAAGATCTGTAAAGTCTAGCAATCGTACTGGGAAACGAAAAGCCTCTGTGAATAAACATTGCTCTCATTGTAATAAAATGAGACAAAATCGGAAACGACACGAGGGTAAGGAAATAAAACAAAACGAATGTGATTGCATTTCTTTATATAATAATAATACCAAAACCCAAATTAGTACTGATTGACTGAAATTAGTACTGTCCAATCGGTATAAAAAACCAGAATCTGTAGCTCGATTAACATATCAAGCAAGTGATGTAGCCTCATATGTTGTTCATATATAAAAAATAGCAGCAAACTATTCTTTATATATGAACAACATACGAGTAGTATGAACTGTAAAATAATAATGTTACAGTTCACTCTATTGCTTTTGATCGTTTTTAAAAAGGAATTTTATCCACAATATTTTTAATGGAAGCTTAAAACGAATCGGCCGTAATAAACTGACTCTGTCTTTTAATAATTATCAAGACGCAAATTCTTTCCTAAACAGCCCTGCTTTGCAATCAGCCGAGTACAAGGTTTTTATCCCAACATTCAGTCTGACGTGTATGGGTGTTGTAAGAGGTATACCTGCTGAGTGGTCAAGTTACGGAAAATATTAATTTACCTGTTGAATGCGATACCATTTTAAAAGTAAGGAGAATGAGACAGCGTATCATTACTAGTAATAGCAGTGAATTTAAGTCTGCTGAAACTGTGGTTCTTACATTTGGTAGTCAAACGCTATCAAATCGAATTTTTACTTGTTACACTGCTTTATGCTAGAGGAAGATGCATAATTTTGTTTATGCCAAGGTTCCCATTTTGCCACAAATAAAAAATGTTTAGAATTTGATCGTCAAAAAACCATTAAAAAAACTATGGCCAGGAGCCGTAATTCGTACGCTGGAGCATCTAAAATTCATGCACCTATTTCTAAAATGGCTTATGCTGAGTTTTTTCTATTTGTACTTCTCAATATGGACAGCCTTTGAGTATCTCTTACAAAAAAACTGTTTTAATAAAACTAAAATCTACTCCTGAGCTACCCCAAAGGTTATGATAGAAATACACAAAGAATTAATTAAGGACCTCACCCATAAATAGTTGTATATTAAACTCAAATAACAATAAAGAATTGACATTACAATCAATTGCAGATCTAGTTACAATTCTCATTAACACTATCACAGTTTAATATCCTTTCACAGTCCAACGCTGCCCCTTTGACACTATCGTAAACTTACCAAATTATGTTAATAACGGACAAGCAAGCCAAAGGTCTCAAGTGGAACTGTAGAAGTACATAAAAAGTTATATTGTTTAAGTTATAAATAAATATAAACCTTTTATCTTTATTTAAAAAGTTTTGTTTATTTCTTACTGTAAATAATATACAATAATAAATATATATGTAAATTTTTTTTCTTTTGGGGTCTTTTAACGTGTCTTGGTTATTTCAGCACCATCGTACCCTAAACTACTTTACACATTATAAAAACCTAGCTTGTCACTATAAAATATTTTTATATAATATATATATATATTATGGCTGCATTTGATGTTTGTGCAGAGAGTGGCTGGATTGTGCCTACGCGGTCAAGATCAATTTGAAAACTCTCCAGCAACATGTCTTTCAAAGGTTTCGTTCGTACACAATCTGTTAATAAGTGGTGCACATCCTCTACGAATTCACAGATGTCACAATTTGGGGAACCCACTAATCTCATTGAGTGCTTAAACTTATTAAGCGGAAAGTGTCCGGAACGCAACCTGAAAGCAATCACTAATAACTTCCTACAGATGTTACTGTTAGCAAACCACGGTACACGAGAAGGCACACATTGCAATGTTCTGTACCAAATACCTTTCTTCAAACTAGTTTTGATGAAACAATTTTTCCAATCTATGTAAATTTTGTTGTTTATTTAAAATTTCCGAATAATCTAAATTAATTAACGTCTCAATGCCGTTTACGATACCATCATTTGCCAATTTGTCTGCCTCATTACCGCCTACGCCAACGTGAGGTGGAATCCATTGCAATGCCGAAAGTCTGTTCATTCTATTAAATTCCAAGACTCGTCTTAGAATGGCATAAGTTATCGACGTACCTCTTATTCCAGAGGTGCATCGAACTATATGCCGCAAGGCACTTTTGCTGTCCGTTAATATAACAATTTTTTGAAAAGGTGTTACCTTCGCATATAATATGTCTTCTGATATTGAAAACTATTCTGCCGTCATTATTAATACATTTAATTTTATTTTATTATTAATTATAACCTTATTTCTATGATTGTAATAAGCTGTGTCGGTATATACTTTTAGGCAATCTTTGTATTTTACATTTAACATCTTTAAATTACAATGTTTTAGATATAAATTTTCATAATTATTTTTATTGCATTACTTCCTCAATTCCGTTATTAATAAAACTCATATCTATGTTAGAGACCCATGTACATAAACTAAACATTTCTAAAGGATAACATGATTGAACTTTTTCATTTTTCATATCTTCATAAATTAAAGCTAAGAGAGGTTTCTTTTTTCATCTCCAATACCTGGAGTGACTTGAAACATGTTATTGTTGCAAAATTTTTATGGAATTATTTTTTGCTTCCTTCTGATTGTTAAAGAGGGGACACAATTCGCACTCCATTACGTGAATTGGAGTTGTTTTTATAAAACCACCAACCACACGAAGCGCCATATTTTGTACCTTATCTAATTTCATTAAATGGGTTTTTGCAGCACTATCATAAATAAAACTGCAAAAATCCATTCTGCTGCGAATTAAAGCTATGTATAGCTTTCTAAGATGTTTCAGATGTACACCCTATGTTGGTCCCGCCAATATTTTAAGTATAGTAATAATTTTGAAAGTTTTGTCTCGTGTCTTATTAATGTGTTTAATGAACAGTAAAGAACGATCTAGCCACACACCTAGATATTTATAGTTTTCGACAATCTCTAACTCACAATGGTTAACGTTTATGGATATTCTAATCTGTTTTCTCGCCCTACTAAACAAACAAATTTTAGTCTTACTTTTAGAAATACTTAAACTGATATTTGCCAAAATAGTCGATGCAAGTTCGTTTTGTTGTCCTCACGGGTATGAAGGTATTTTCATCAACATTATTAGTTACACTATCCCCTTCACTCTCATTTATGCCTCTTTTCTCTGGTCGTAAATCCTTTTCAAGTTGCCCTTCAATAGGACTCGTCAACTTCCTTAATAACTCTTCGCTTTCTTGAACTAGTTGCTCGCTGGAAACATTGCTGTCCATACCAGCAATGCTAATATCATCAGCCATGTTTATTCTTATCGTTATTGCACCGAACGATTTATGTGGGTATGTCGTAAAAACCCACAAAGTAGCACATGTACGCCGTGTGCTTCTCGAGAGCGCAACAGCACGACTACATATGTATACCTATAGTTGAACTCGCGTCTAAAACCGTTCTTTGGAAGGGAGGACAGAGAGGCGTGATTTTATATCGTGGAAGGCGAGGAGGAGCATAGAATTTTATCTGTGCCAATAAATTGGGGCAGTCGATTAAATTTCTGACCAGTTTATAGAGAAATAATGCATCAATGAGGTTATATCGACATGATAAGCTGTGTATCTTGAAGTATTGTAGGCGGCTGTTGTAAGTAGCGAGTCGTTTGGTTTGACCATTACAGTATGCTAGGTGCCACAAGAATCGCTTCTGGACTCTGTGAAAAACGCTCAGAAGGACTTCAATTAAACCACAATAACTTCTCACTTTTCTTAAATGCACTTCGCCTAACTGTTTCTTCGTCGAGAGCGCGTATTCGAATGACCGGCTGTACCGCGAAAACGTCTTTAAGAGTGGGGGTGCGACGTAGTGTCGTACTACCCACGATAAAACTATCGACTAGTGACGCGACATTAACGAATGAACGTAACACTATCGACTAGTGACGCGACATTAACGAATGAACGTAACAACTCTTTCTAGACGTAGTGCATGAGATGAGAAGTGTGGCCGCCAAACTACACTAGTACTCCAAAATACTCCGCACTAAGCTGTTGTACAACAAAATTTTTCTGTCAATTTTTTTGAAGCTTTTTGTATTTCTAAGTACAAAACCAAGGATTTTATTTACTTTTTTATGGTATATTCAATGTGCGGAATAAAAGTAACTTTTTATCAAAGATAACTCTTAACTCTAACCTCATATATTTTATTTTTCTCCAGAAAGTAATTAGACTTGACGAAATTATATTTCCTTGTGATATTTATATGGTAGCATTTTTCGAAATTTTATACAACATATCCATTTGTGAAGGAAAGGGAATACCAATAGAAAAAAATTTAACATCGAACGTAATTAACATTGGATAAAGGATAAGATCAGCAGGTTATAAAACTTTCTCTAAGACAAAAGACTACATAATCGAAAGGACCAGTAATTAATAAAATATAACATGTAGTATACTATTTGTAGGTACCGAGATTATGCAAGATCCTAAACAGTTGCAATGATGCAGTGGACTTACATTTTTACAGAGTTGGCAAATCTTATTGACAAATTTTGTTAACATTTTAATCACAGTAATTTAAAATACAAGAATCCCGCGCATGCAATGGTAATGTGAACGATGTTCTGTTAATGTTAATTAAGTGTATTATATTTGTTTATTTTTCGTTGTGTGTATTGTTGTGCATGTGTGTTACGCTATCTACTACCATGAAAAGTGCCTACACCGCCGCCAGTCGTATTGACACCCTGAAGCAAGCATCCGGTCCCACGAAACCGCCTCCTCAGCTCTACGTACCTTCACTACCGTTACATACATTCAGACTTCCAGGAATACCACCCATATCGCTGCCACCCTGAAGCAAGCGTCCGGTCCCACGGAACAGGCATAAGAAGGGACTCGCGACTCGCTTCTGAACGACTGTCATGCGTTAGATGTAGATTTAATTGTAATTCTTTTATAAAATACATTTTAAGTTTTAATTCTATCTGCATTTTTTTGCAATCTCCAGCCGCAGCGTTCGTAATTCCTGTATGTGTAACTTTAGGTTAATGCGCTTTTCCATCATCGATCACATCTTCACTTAACACCAGGTGGGATCGTGGTCAAGCATTAACCTATACATAAGTAAAAAAAAAAAGTGATTGTTACGCTCGTATAATTGTATATAGTCAGTGTATGTATGTTATAGATTTAATTTAAGCGTAAACAGTTGTTAGATAGTCAAAATAAATAAATAAAATAGTATCAAAAATAAAATATGTATTTGAAAGTATTTGTTATGGCACCTGGTATGCGTACTTAGTTACAAATACTAAGTATAACCTGGTACACAGAGATGCGTCTCTTCTTGTATCTGAGTGTTTTAAATTCGTTATTTTTCTGCGTATTTTATTAAAACAATTTGTTTAACTCCAGTTTTATAAGAGACGATTATTAATTAAACATTATAATACATCGCCATAATGAGTGATGAACAGAATTATGAAGAATCCCAATGGAAATGTGTGTGCTGCTTGGTGGAGAATGTGCCGTTGGTTAATCTCAATGGATGTAAACACGCCGGGTTTTTCAATAATCTATTTCAGAATAAGGCAAGTTAAATAGTTTTATGGCATCTAACTGACGAAAATATTATTGATTTTATATGAAGTGGACAATTTAATAATAGGTAGGTAGTGTAAAAAGTTTTCTCTTTCGTAATTAAATCAAAGCTTCTCAATGTTTAACAAGTAAATAACGAGTTTTATTATTCTTTAATAATACACATTATCGTTTAAGTTGTACTTTAAATGAAATAAAAAAATTATATTAAACTTTATCATAATATAAATGGCACAAAATTGTATAAACATTGAATGTAATAATTACATATTAATACAAATTATCTAAAAACACTTCAGTAAAAACTATAAAATTTAGATAGGTAAGTAGGTAATTATTTTCAACTATCAACTATTAAGTAGTTTTCCAATATTATGTTTATTGGTCTACATGTTTAATTATAAATCATAACTTACTAATGCTTAACTGATAATAGACATGAAAACCTTAAATCCAGTAATAAGTGTTATTTGAAATATTTCAACAACTGCATTAATTAAATTTGGATTGAATGAATCAACCGATAGACACCCTCTGCTAGACATAGGCTTCTCTCAATAATGTGGAGATTCATGCCATCTTTCTCCAAACTGGCCCAATGTGGGTTGGTGGGGAACCAAAGCGTCATTTGTTGATTAGCAGGGTGTACTGTGAGCAGTTGAAGTTGGCTTTGGTCCCATGAGATGTTGTGTGGAAAATCTTACACTCCTTTATTTACTTATACTAAAACATTGGACACATATGAAGTTGGTACACATATTACCACATATATATCTTGAAAGTCTCAAAACTGAAAAAGGGGCTGATTTTTAGATCTTGTTGAACCACAAAATCGTTTTTTGTTTACCCCCTGGAAAGTTGTTTTTAACTTTAATCGGTTGTAAATCCCTGAATTAAAATGTATTAATTTGTATATATTTTAATTCCGTAACAATTTTTTTGTATATTAGTTTAATTGTAGAATACTTTGATTAGTGTTGTCTCATAGGTTGTACTTATGTACAATGTTACAATTGTTAATTATTTCTTCAATTTTCAGATCAACATTCGGGGCATGTTCGTTTGCTTATCATGTCACTTAACAATATGTAAGATCGATAAATTTAAACGGCAAGTTGAGGAATGTTATTTTTTATTAAAAAATGTGGTAAGTAGTTATATTTTTTTCAATCTTTCATTTTTAATCTTCAAGTTTATTTGTTATAGGAATTCTTGTGCCTGACAAAAATTATTTTAGTTTAAGTAAACAATTCAACTTAAATTATAAATTTACTGTATCTTCCATTGGGATTATAAAGTAAATGTTTCTGAATTGTTGTAGTAACGAATTTTCCGATTAAGATTTTTTATTAAAAAACCATTGTCATTGACAAAGTTAATAATGTTTAAATGAATTAATCATCACAGATTTCTGAAACTAACATTTTGCAATAAAATACTTTTTACTGATTAATTACAATTTCGAAAATTAAATATTAAAAAATAAACTGATTGCAAAAATTTTAATTTTTGATGAAATACTTCTAAAATAATTCATTGATACATTCATTAATTGAATTTAAATTAAAATTACTCATAATAAAACTTTGTAGCTGTTATGTAAAATATATGTAACATTAAATAAACTATAAATAAAATAACATAAGCAACATGTCAATATTTTTAGTGAGAAGGATGTGTTGAGATCCACTATCGTGGACCCCCATTTTCATTTCATGGACCTCCAAATTTTTGTCGCTGAAGTAGACCCCTTGCAGGTTGTCATACACCCCTATGGGGTCAATATAGACCACTTTAGGAATCACTGTGCTAAGTGATGTTCCTTGGGAGACACTTATGCCTAGCAGTGGACTGCTGTAGGTTGTTGATAATGATGATTAATATAAAATGTAGTTTGTATGATACTAAAAATAAACTTAGAATTATTAGGAGAACTACATACGAAATATCAGATTGAATTAATTTTGAATTATTGTCAAAATTTTTAAAATCATACTAAACTTTAAAATAGTTCGCTTCATTTCTAAAACTAATTCCTGATTAAACTTTATTATATATAACTTGTATCTTCCAGTCCAATGCACTTAAAAATGATCAAGTTAAAAATAATTTAAAAACATCCGTAACTCATATTTTGTATGCTATCAATAATCAACCAATCGAATATGAGAGTAGAGAACATGTAGCATCGGATGTTGATATTAGACCAGAGTTAACAGCAGAAGTGAAGCAAGAAGATTGCAGTTATTCAGATGAAGATACAGGGTCACCTTTGTTGATACCTAGAAAGTTAAATGTAAAGAGGGTTAAGAGGGAAAGAAAGAAAATTAAAAAGTCATTGCCGTTGCGTTTGGGCCCAAAAGTATATGATGGGAAGATAAAAATTGTAACAATAAGTCATAATGAGTTGTTGGAGGAACGTAGAGAGGAGTCATTGAAGCCATCTTACATAAACCTACCATACAAATGTGAAAACTGCATCACCGGTTTTGATCATAAACTTACATTGAGTCAACATATGAAACAAAGACATGGAGAAGTGAGTATTTTTGCATATGCTATATTGAAATGTGGTGAAATTGTTGATGGCCTGAGTTAGCTCGAGCCATCGGGTGAAAGGGTTTTTAAAAACTACATGATTGGGATTGCTGTCCCAAGTCAAGATGTTAAATTAATAAAAACTGAGAGAAAACTGATTTTATTTAGTAATACAAGCTTCTTATATACTAAGGTTATACAATGTGTTCTTACGGCTAGTTTATCAACTATATGTGATAAATGGGTCTGTTATCCGAGTATAAAAGATTTCTGTTTCATTTTATCAGTAAGTGTTTTCTTTGTTCATTGTCGGCCTTTCTCTTGTGACAAAATAACTCCTGACAGTTATAAAAAGGTTGTTATATTGACTAAATGTGAAATGAAATTGATGTTGGAAAGACCTATGTACAGCTATGGATTACAATAAGCTGAAATAATCATTATTAATAATCAAAAGGAACCAAATAATCTGTTTATCACCCAGTATATGGTATTTTTTTTATTCGATGAAGTGACAAGTGGCATTCACCTTATGGGAAGTGATATGTATCTGTTTTGGTCTTTCCATTGAATGGCCCACATCGTGAAATATTCAAGCGTTTCATGAAGTGGTCGTATTTCATAAAGTGGCCAATTAAATATGACCAAATCATTAAATCGTGAATGTTTAACGATTTTCTCATCAACGATTCGCCATATCGTGAAAATAGGTTGTCTATAAAATATTTAATAAAAATTCAGAACATGCTAGGAACTTGTTTATTGGTAAGATGTCAATTTATATATTTATTTTTAGAAAACAAGATATTAAGAATTGCGTTGGTACTTTGGTAGCCTGATATAAAAACAATATAAAACTGACATAAAATTCTATATAAATTAAAAATAATTATAGTTTAAAAACTAAATAACGCACTTTTGTGAATTACAAAAGTCTTCTATTATGTACTATGACAATAAATAATCAAAAGTAGGTACACAAACTGAGTGCTATATTTTTGCTGGCGCTGAAGGTGGGGGTTCTCAATGTCTGTTAACCTATTCTAGACCGATTGCACACCGTGTGTGCAATTGCTTTACGAGGCTTAAAGACGGGTTGCACACCGTGAGTGCAATAATAATAATGAGCAATTATCAATTATTCTGAGTAAAATAATCGTTGAGAGAAGATTTTTTTAATTAATAGTATCTATAAAGTATAGAAAAACAAAATTTGGCATTGGTTTTATTGCGTACCAAAACAAACCAAACGTTTTGTTTGGAGTTTCAAAATCTACATTTTTAGAAAATATCAATGTAAGAACTCATATTTTTCTCTAATTCTATTTTTCAAATTCATCACCAATATCAATAGTATCGCCTTCTATATATATACCGCCTAATCAAATAATGTAAGAAATAATTTCTTATATTGAATATTGCGTATTCATAATTTATTACATTATGCTACGCTTAAGATAATAAGATTTTTTTTTCTTTGACCAATTTTTAAATATTTTTAAATATTTATCAATTTTGATGGTGTATTTTTATTTTACCTTACATTTCACATATTGTGTGCAATCATCTTATTTATGCAAATTCGCTTACGAATTGGGTGGTTTCTGTAGTAAACAAGTTTTTTTTATTAAAAATCAACAATATGAACAAAAAAAAATTTCGCTCCTCTGGACCGTGTTCGAAAAAAATCGCCGTCTCGAATGGGTTAAGTGAGCCTGGTCTCGTATTTTGTCGTAGCACCCTGCGGGTTCCTAAAAGAGTAACAGCTCTCCCTGGGATACGCTCAGCAGCAGTGCAGGGTAAAACCGTTGATTTCCGTTGTACATCTAGATGCCTTCTACAATGTATCAAGGATGACCACCGAGGAGGGTTTTAATGGATATAAATACCACGTAACCTTGACTTTTCCTCCAAAAAGCAGGGTATCTTTTGAAGATTTTCCCAGCGACAAAAGAAAAAAAACAGGTGTGTCAAGCGGGTTTGTGCTCGCAGATGAATGAGTGAATGTTAAATCTATTATATATATTCTCGGTTATCCATATTGTTCAATGAGAGTAGTATTAATTTAATCAATTTTAATAACTAAGTCACCGATTTTAGTGTGAATAAATTGTATATTTTTAGAAGAATGGCGGTTACGTGTGCGACATTTGCAAGTCCGTGTTGGGTTCGAAGACATCGTTCAGGGCTCACCAGCAGCGCCATTTAAGGCGGTAAGTGACGTCATTGGTATTGTTCACGCGACGGTCGGGACAGTCCACCTGTTGTAAGACTGTTGCCGGAGACCTAGGCAGATCTCTCCGCAGCTCTTATTTCTAATGTGCAACATTATTGTGTTTACTGAAGGTTGATGTTGCTTGTGAAATTACTGGGGTAACGAGACTTAAGGACATTATTTTCTGGACATATTATGCGAAGGGATGAATGTCATATAACAAGAAGAATGTTAGATATGATTGTGGAGGGATATGTCGGTCGAGGTAGACCTAAGAGAAGATGGATGGATTGTGTGAAGGATGACATGAGTAAGAAAGGGGTAACCGATGAGATGACGGCTGATAGCCGAGACTGGAAGAGAAGAACATGTTATGCCGACCCTTCGTAAAGTGGGACCAGGGCAGGAGAAAGAAGAAGAACGAGACTTAACACATTTCGTCTTAAGGCTCAATGTGATGCTGTATATAACATCTTAACCAGCGGCATGTTATAGGCAAGCGTATCACTTATCATCAGGTGAACGCACGCCTTGTCAAATAAAAAAAAATAATTGCTCAATATTGTGCTTGTTGTATTATTAATCTTGTTCTCATGTGTTGTCACCTAATTCTAAGTATAAATGTCCCCTCTTCCTTTAGAACGTAAATAGTGAAGGTCTGAAACATCCTGCTAATGGCTGTGTTTCTATCCATTCTATGATTTGGTATATCTTCAAAATAAGAGTGAATAGACTATATCTAAGACTGGTGACACTACCATCAAAGACTATGTCATTTATCAGTAATTGTGGTTAAGAATAAGTCTAAATTATATTAAATAATACCTTACCCATTGAGTCTAAAAGCTATTTTTTTTTCTTACTTACGAACTTTTTAATCGTTCCCCTTCGTGTTGTAGGTAAGGGTCTATTTACTCTCTTTACTGTACTTTCTCTATCCTCTCTATTTCCTTTCCTTACTTTCTCACTTTCATGCTTTCTATTTTTCTATCACTATTGTTTTTACTATTACCTTTTATCTCTTTTGTACATCGCCTTTCATTCTAAATATGCTGCCTACTTTCATTTTCCTCTATAACCTTCTCTACTACCGACTTGCAATATTTAATTAATATGCGGTGACTCTCGTCTTCATTCATCAAGGAGGCGATGCTTCCAACATTAATCGTTCTTCCCATTTCTATCTCACAATCCATTCTCTTCCTCTCGTATAAGGGACAGGAGATGACAACGTGCAGTAGGAATTTTTTGGTATATTGGTGGGTGGCAAGTACAAGGCGAGTTTCTATACATTTTTTTTTACCACCAGGTATGAATGTGTGGAATGCGGCAAACGCAACAACAATGTGTATTCAGTGGTCAAACACTATAAGGAGGAACATGGAACCATAAACTTTTTGTACTCGTGCAATGATTGCGAATATACCACCGAGTAAGTATACTACTTTATTATTAAGAGACGACACAAAATAAAGTTCACCTGATAGTAAGTGATACTCGCCCATCACACCCCGTAGAACAATATGGAGATCATCATTTATAAAGACCAGTCACAGTGACGAGATCTTAAAAATACTTTGTATAATATGGTTGAGTCATTTTATCGGTTTCTCATGCGGGTATTTCGAAATATTGTTAACATTGGTTTTTAATTTATTGCAGATCACAAAGAAGCCTTCGCTATCACAGAGATAAGCATAAAGCGAAAGTGCAATGCAACGACTGTGGCAATACTTTTGTAAATTCATCCGTTCTGCGGGTGCACATGTTGTAAGTAATTTTCATTTATAAATCAGTCAATATTTTATATTACATCAAACATATTGGGCGCTAGTAAACATGGTGGTGATGGCACTGCACAGTTAACAATTAAATGGATTCCTACCTTCACTGGAATGGACTTTCATGGAATGAACTCTTGAGGTTTTCCAAAGCAGCTACAGAATGGAGGACTTCAAAGGGCGTGATAAGGTTCTTCTGGGGTCGTCAACGCGCCAGTGGTGCCTTTGGTTCTGTATGCGTCTAAAGGCTCCGGTAACTGCTTACCATCAGGCAGGCCGTAACTTCCTTTAGATGTTTGTAATTTTAACTTAAACCAGGCATAGTCAACAGATAATAAATGATGGTTTATGGTCATCCATAATGTTCTATTTATCATATTATTGACAGCTCGAGCAAAACAGGTACATAGCCAAGGGGTTTGGAAAATAACATCATCATATAAACCAGTGATTCCCAAAGTGGTCTATATCGACCCCTAGGGGCCTTTGACAACCTGCAAGGGGTCTAGGTCAGCGAAAAAAAATTTGGGGGTCCGTGAAATGAAAATGTGCGTCCACGATAGTGTATCTCAACACATACACTGACAGTACCTATTTACTTACATCACACTATATTATAATATCATAACATATACATTATTTATAAAAGTACCTATAAAGTAAAAACATTTATTATATATGTTTATAAAATAGTGTAAGTTGTATGATGTTGTTATTCACTTTGTGGTCGCAATACATTTTGAACTTGTAAAAAGCTGAGAGTCGCAGTCTCAGAGCTTCGCTATAAATACGAATGTGGGACAAATACGTTTATTCGTTTACTCAGTTTTAATTTAAATTCAATTAATAAATGTATAA
>DWLS01004611.1:0-13728 GCA_018246255.1 Pachliopta kotzebuea | reverse complement strand
AAAAGCACATATGTACTTTCTAATATTTTTTATCTGTGATAATAAAAACGTTAGAACCGAAAAAAGTCTATGCCTATTATTATAACTATAATTTAAACGTATGATGGCAACTATTTCATTATGAGATTTTAGATAAATTAATAGCAATGAGTAAAAAAGAAGATATGGAAAATGAAAGGGAATGCAAGGTCTTTCGTTACTACCGGTAATTTGATAAGCAACATATATTAAAATACTCGTTTGATCGATATTTACACATTCCCACTTGAGAACTGTAGAAGAAATTACCGAAGTTGATTATGGTTATAATTTGAAGACAAGGTTGTTGATCTTGTGAGAATCTTATCGGTCACATAGGTCGTGGGCCTCAAACCAAATAATAAATCATAAAAAAACCTAATCACAAGCCCAAAATAAATGGCAAAATATAAATTGATTAATTAAACTCTTTAAACCTGTGAGTAACGGCCTCATATAAATATTAATACAGTTAAAGGTGCGAAACGATGTACAAATAAAATTTGCATGAACTACAAAATGTTACCTTTACAATGTATTCACCGATTGCTCTCGAGACCATAAACAAATCATTAAAGTTCGCCGTAAGATTTGCGGCAATTAAATTACAGATTCGGAACAGTCGTAAAATATTCGGAGGCTGTATGGGTTTAGTGATGTAGATGGTGATGTGGTTATCGATAATGTTTTAGGGACGCGCCGTACGCGCGGCACACCCGCAACAAACGCCCGCCGTCCCTTCCCTCAGCCCCCCCCCCCCTGCTGTCCGGCTCGCGCGTTGCCTGCGCGCGCAGCCCGGCGCAGTGTCAGTGTGCTGCGGCAAGGCGCGGCGTGTACTGGTGTTATGCTCGTGCGCATCCCGTTCATACAGCTTGCCGCATGTTCGGAACATCAGCTGTCAAACAGTCGGTGACGTTTCGTAACGTACAGAACTACCGCGCGGCCGATTTGGTTACGGTCGGAATATTGTTAACCTAAGTGACGGCGGTTACGCCCCGTGTTGTTATGGCGCGGGAATCCTGTGATATGAATAATTCAAGTAGCACAAAAATGTTTTAAAGTTACGCTCGCCTCTGTGCTGGTGCTGTGATAGCGTTGTTCGGTTGTGCCCCGTGTTGTGGTTCCGCACAGTTGTTCCGGCTGCATCGTTGTTATGCAGTTATCATGACACATTAATGTCTTTAGAAGCTGATATGTCTATAATTAGCGAGCTGCGATGGTTGCAAGACGAGGAGTTGTTTGCTCTTTCATTGCAAAACGGTATGTTCCTCCGTGATTATGTTTTTTGTTGCACTAACCGGTACTCAGCTATGCGATTGAATTCGTTTGTGAAACAGTACGTCGCTCTTGTATCGCTTCAGTACACAAAACAACTTATGTGTGACCTGACCTTTGTTGTAAGCAGATTTACCTTGAACCGATTAACTTGTAGTTACACATAACCTATTTGCGTACGCATTTGCTTAAATATTAGTATATGCCTCCATTCCGTTGTATTTACTTTTTGTCACTTTACAAATATATTATACTAAGTCTTCTTAGTTTGAATGAAAAGTAATTGCCTAATTATAGTACTGTTAATCTCTGCTAATTTGCTAACGACAGTTGTGTGGTACTATTTCTATATAACTAATCAAATAGATAAATGATTCGGTGTTGAATACATCGTGTGTAAACTGGAACAAATGTGTTTTCGTTGATAATTTCTAAATAAATAATGACGAGAGTAACAGGCAAGCTTTCTTTGATACTATTCTTAATATAATAAAGTTATAGAACGATTTTGAACGTTTTTTAAAAAACGATGTGTTATTATGAAGTTGTATACTAAAATAATAGTACAGAGGCGATGATAGCGTTCCGCGCTAAGTAAGAAGGAAATAATGTCCAAGGTGAGCTAGATTTACATCAGAGAAACGCTTGTTAATTTTACTTGAACACTACATCATGAACATCTTCGTGTTATTTTTTTAATAATCAAACAGTTTTCGTTAACGAATCGATCATTTATTATTTATAAATATTGCAAAAACCCATTAAATCACTCCTTATTCATTTCCTTATTTAGAAATACATCAAGTCCAAGTAGAAAATTTGTTCGAATTTCCGTTTGAATCAGCACAAAAAAATTATGTTATGAAATTGCTTTCATGGATTTTATAGGGAAAAACCAGGTATAAAATAATCATTAATCAATGAATAGTTAAGTTATTCTGTTTTGTCTAAAACTTTATCTATTTTGTATATCACGTGATACAAACTTTAAATTATTTAAGTGTTTTACCTTCGCGTAATAAAGAAAATTTCTTCTATGAAAATATAAGATAAAAAAAGTATACATTAGTTTTAAAATAACTAAAATCCGTATTTACAAGGCAATTAAAATGGTAACTCTTCTATTTCTTAGGAGTATAGGAAAAGATATTAATAAAAAGATACCATATCAAACAATCATTTAAAATGTTAAACAATAAGTAACCACCCAAAAAAAAATAGTAAGTAATGAATAGTTTTTGTATAATAAATATTTTTTTAATATAAAAAATCGAAATAAAAATTTACGACTTCTCTTTGTAGTCTCTGCTATTTGTAATTTGTTTGTTATTAGCCTATACACCTGCTAGTATTACATACATTGAACCCGCAACAAAATCGTATAATTATGACTGTTCCTGTATTTGAATGAGTTATTGGGTTACAATTAACATCCGCGATCTCTGCTTAGATATTTTTTGCTTTACGTCCTCTTTACGGCCATAAATTCACGATACGGCTTTAACCAAGCTGAAGGTTGAGCAGCGTTTACTTAGAACTTTTTAAATCAGTTTCTACATTCAGCATTGAAGTAACCTTCGTCAATACAAGTAGTTTAGTTTTGAGGCGCGGGTTTCACCTCAAATGAACTTAGATTTCTGGTGAATTAAAACATTTATTTTTATAAGACGAGACGAGCAAAGTGTTTATCTGATGGTGATGCTCTTGCCTATAACAACGTGGCGCTATTTAAGGTGGTATACACAGCACTACTTTGCTCTCGTCGCCTGAGTCATAAGATGTTAATTCTAGTTAACTCAGTAGTTCTCTAGCATCCTTCACACCGGAACAGTAATGTATGCTATTTTGCGGTAGAAATAGGAGTTGCGGTGGTACCTACCTAGACGGTCTCCGGCAACAGAGGCCTCTCTTTAGAAAACAATCCTTTAATTACAATCTTCGGGAAAATCAAACAAATGCAAAAAGATTTACGTTACTAATTATTAAAATGTTTCTTAGCTAACTTACTTAACTTCTAGCAAAGTTTTAAAAAATGATTTTTCATATAATGCTCTTATTTTAAAACTTTTAACTCAAGTGTAGTGTGGTCGATTCCGTCGCTGGATAGCTACATTTCCAGGAGCAGTAGCAACACTAGGTTAAGTTTAGGTTAATAGGCCGTGGGCCCCGTGGTCAGCGTGCCCAGAGTCAAATGAGCTGTATACGTATTAGAACAGTCAGCGCTATCATCATCAGAGAATGTACCTGAGCTCGAAACTTTCCCATTTGAATGGTTTTATCAAAAATTAAAATATCTAAAGCTTTTTTCATCATCGAAAACAAAAGATTTGCCATTTGCATATTACTCATTTGATAATTTGCATAAATATCTATCAGCATCAGTTTTCTAAAACCTGAAACCGCGAACACCAGCATTCCGTTGACACCTCACCACACCAGCTGTATCATAGTAACAATGTACAGTTATAGATTCATTTACATTCCGCTGATAATCGTAATAGTGTTATTACGCCCACGCCATTCGTACTATTGACGCCGTTTACAATTACATGCTCTGACTGAGTACGTATCTATGGTTTTTTTTTTTAGTAATTTTCATGTTCTCTATTGTTAGCTTACAATGCTTACGGTGCTTTTGTGATCGATGTTTGATAGTCGACTGCTCAATCTTAAATATCTGTTTGAATCGTGGTCTATATATTTGTAACATTTAAACACTACAAATTTTTGGTTTTGGAATGAAGTTAATCCCTTTGGCCACTATTATGGCAGCGTAGGCTTCATCGAACCCTGAGCTCGCGGATCAGGACTCCGCGAGCTGAAAAAGATATATACAATATGAGGGGCAGGAGAAAGCCGAGGGAAGAGGATTTGGGGAGGGACGAGGAGATGGACAAAGATATAAGTAGGAAGAGAAAGGGGAGAGATCATACAATGAAAACTACTAAACTTTAGCATTGGATATTTTCAATGCGACGAGATGAGAAAGGTGTTCACCTGATACAACAACGTGGCACTGTTTAAAATGGTACACACAGTAGTATATTGCTCTCATCGTTTGGAGACATACGACGTTGTCTCGTTACCCTAGTAATTTCTCTAGCAAAAAGCACCGTTCAAACCGGAACTCAGCAGTAGGAACTTTTTTTTAAACATGCAAAGGTTAGTGCTTGACCACGATCCCAGCTGCTGTTAAAGGCGATGTAGTCTGTGGTGTACAGCCAATTAAGCTAGTAGAAGCCTTTACTCTTGATTTGAATACATTCTCATAGTATTTAGACGGGAACACTGAAGACGGCAAGTTGTCAACTGTTCTTATTAGAAATGAGGAGCCAAACCTCTTTATGCGTAAATAGGGGAGCTGCGGTGGTACCCAGACATTCTCAGGCATCAGTGACTTACCACCAGTAAATATTATTAATTGGATATATTTTGTTTTTATTCCTGTATCCGTTCCCTCGCAAAGATGGATAGGGGTAATTTTAGGGATAATTTTACTATCTCTTACTTATTGTTTACTTTCTTATCTCTCTATTATTTCTTTACAATATTTTATTAACACTTTACTCTCCTTACACACATCTACGACATTACCATCGCTATTTTTTTTAAATATTTTGGTTTACTTAAGACTATATATATTACAATATTTTCTTCAAATTATTACTTTACGTTGCTTACTGTTTTCTTTCTAATTTACATATTCGTTCTATTTTTACTCTTGTGTATTTGTTTATATTTAAATGTTATGAAATGCGGCTAATACAAAAAATCACTTGATCTTGTTTATGCAATGAAGAGGGTATGTAAATATTGAGGGTACGGCGGCCGTACATGGACGCTCGTAGTAATGAAGCGTTAAGTAACGCGCCTGTCACTCCTGACGCCGTCAGTCAACGTCAGATATGACTGGAACTAAGTACTATTTAGGTGGTAATGACGCTTGTGAATCGAGGTGCGTATCATAAATGTATTATGATTCAATTAAAAAAAAATTAAGCAGGTCAAACTTAATTTAATATTCTTAATTAAACGACAATGTCCGTCCGTCCGTCAATAATTTTCAATCTCAAGAACTACAATGTGTAGGAGCTGATGCTAAAATTTGTCATATAGACAGATCTTGCTTAGATAAGATCAGAGCCGTTGGAATTTTGTTGGTATGTGGTCGGGTTCCAGAGTTGTGGGTGCCCAGAGTTTCAGAATTTTATATGGAACACTTGTATTATTTAATTCGTATAATGAGTGGTACACGGCCTTGATTGTCTCTGTATAAGAAGACTCCAAATCACTGTAGAGACAACGTTAATAGGTCTGTTTAAAGTTTAAAAGCGAGGCTACACGACTTGTGACTGAGGTCCCTGGACTAATTACATGACCCTACGTTGTGTGTTTTTGGAACCCTCTTATATAATTACCACGATCTTTATGTAAATATTCCGCTATAATAACATTGCGTGTTCCAGTACACACATATATAAAATATTTCTCTATATTGTTACCTAAAATTTTGTGAAATTAAGACTTATTGTTAATATAATATTTATTTTTAAATAACATAACTGTGTTATGATTGTTTAAACTATGTTGTATTACAATCTATCTAATTAAACGCTTCTTTTCTTTAATTATATATTTACTTTTAACAATTCTTGCTCTCATGTATTTAAATTTTACTATTTTTTTATCTCTCTTTTTAGGACTGAAGTTGGTTCCCTGGGTTGCTTGAAAGATATCGCTTATGGCGATAAAGCTGCGGTTATAAGTTTATTTAAGTTAATTCATTGTACTATAATGTGATCAATAAAGAGATTATCTATTTAATTATAATTATGTTCTGGTTGTACTTTACAGGACATCGACTTTAGTACAATTTGTATGCAACACGGTTTAATTGTTCCTGTTAATAATATGTTACGGGCGTGCCGTTATTACTAATCCACGTGCTGCTGCCGGCGTCGTGACGCTCCCGATGATGTCACCCACCGCAGACGACTACTGGCAAAGCCATCACTACGCATAGTAAACAGCCAACGATCCACTTACGAACGTCTCTACTACCTACACCATCAACTGTTTACTATTATAAGATTTAGTGAGATTACCTAGAGATAGTATTACGCTGATTGCATCAGTGTAAAAGAGACTGACGCGCTGACTTAAATAGTCCGTAACGCTTATAACTTTTAAACCGGAAGAGCAACATAAATACTCTGGTAGCATAAAATAAAGTACAGGATAAGGAGACGAGAAATCCGAAATATAAAATCCATAATTCTGACGGTTAGAAAGATGTGAAAGGACAAAGTTAGCACTATGCAAAGAGGTGGAAAGGAGAAAATTTCACTGAGAATAGGGCTTTCTGTCCAAAGCATGAAAATTAGCCCTTAGGCTATTTCAAAACTTTCTAATCTTAGTAATAGTGACCTGAATAATAGGATGACAATTATCATCATATAATGATAAACGTTACGATATAATAATACTGCGCTAAATGAGTTTATATACGAAGATCTAAGACATGAAATAGATTTGTTATCTTAGATACATATTAAAGATGAATCCACAGTAATTGATATCGTTTAGATATTGATTATAGAAGCATGTTAATGACTCTGTTGTCATCGGACTATCTTTGATTCTTTTGTTGATTGTTTGATTGGTCATTAAAATGGCTTAGCCACGGTCTTGAGTAACGCTTCAAACATTCTCACTGGGCAATGATAAGTGTATACTGAACAGTATCCAGATGACGTTGGAATCTTATTCCTGATTATTATCAAAATACTTAAATTTTGGCGTAAGAACTATAGTTTTAAATATATACAAAAATAATTTTATGCAATAAAATGATTTTATGACTCTAAAATAATAAGGTATTTCTTACTTTCTTATGTTACTGTCATGATTATGTTATAAATAAAGTTTCATGACCTGATTGAATAGTAATATTCTGTCTGATTTTTTGTTATGCAAATTTCTATAGTAAACAATCCGGAACTGCGCATGCTTCGTCTTATTATTCGGAACTCTATTACCTTATAAAATTTACTATAATGGCCTAACGACATTGCTTTTTTCCTCTCTTCTACACTACTAACTTTGACCTTTCATATCTCCTCAACCGAACTAGCTATACACTTTTTATTTCAGATATTTCATCTCCTTTTCCTATACTTCATTTTATCCAAAAAGAGTAACCATGTAGGTATTCTGTTTTAAAAGTTACAATGTTACGGTTTATTAAAGTCAGCGTATCAGGCTCTTTTAATTAATCAGGTGATATAGACTTAAAGTATCATTAGAATGTCTTTGTTTATAGAAGATTTATTTGTCTAGTCTCAAATGTATATTAAGTTGTATCGTGTAATATATTACTATTTGAACATGCAGATCGTTTTCACGAATCCGCTGGTTCAGGTCATAAACTGATGCATTTGCGTGACTACGTATTCGCGTGTCAGTTAGTATGAAGGCGTGCGTTTGTGTACGGCATACTAATATTGTCAGTACTGCGTGATTATTTCGCATGGTGACACACGTTGTAGTCATTTTCATACGTTACAATGTTTTGATTATAGCCTGTTCCAATTGGTGTGGAATATTAATTTTATTGTTTTAATGGATTCACCACGTCCAACTCAATTGCCTTACGTCCCTCGTTTCGCGTTCACTGCTCTAATAGTACGTAAACGTTCTAGTATTTTCATTGTGGTGAGCCGAACGGTATTCACCTCGTGTTTTGCTATTAAAATATTTGCTTGTCTGAGAAATGTGAATGTAATAGGTTTCATGTTACGGTTGCAATTTTGCTTTCCAACTACTACTACCTTTAACGTTTATTGCTTCATCTACTGCACTATTAGTATAAATTACTTAACGCTAACTCTACAGAATTTTTTAACAGTTAGCTTTAAGCTATTAAAATAAAACATGTCTTTATCTTATATTTATTAAATAATAATTAACATATCCATGTATCATTAAATTCTTTATGGATGTAAGGGGTCCCACATAACTCACGGGATCAAAACCATCCTTTTAATCAATACACGAGGCTCTGGGTTGACTTCAACCCGCATTGGGTCTATGTAGTGGGAGACAGCCCAAAACCCTCTACTATTGGAAAGGCCTATGTCGGGCTGTGGATGTCTATCTACTGATGATCTTTATTGATGATCTCTTACTATATGCAGTTTATATACTATCCAAAGAGGATTGTAGTTAAATAACAGAAGTAATCAGTCGAGTCATATTGTATCTGTGTAAACATCCTAATTACATCTTCATAGTTAGGATATACTTTATTATTAATAGGGAATTTTTTATTCATTTTATGCTTCATTAAGAAACACGAGGTTATAATTATTCTTGCAACATTTATATTAATCATGTTTCCAAGTGTAAAATGTGTAGTCAGCACAGACGATAATGCTTGAGTTTATTAGGAACCTACGGGTCCATTAGGATACGTCCTGACCATTAAACGAGGTCTCGCATAAGCACTGCACCAACACACCATCCTGCAATTAGGGAACGCTAAAGGCGAAGCCAACTGTCGTTTTAATGGTCTTTAAATTATTATAAATATCTACAAACTTGCCTAGGTCTAGACCTAATCGTTTTAGTAATTAAAGGGACGTGAATAACAAGAATGTAACATACATTTTTATATTCGCGAATATGTTTGCAATTTTTGTCACATATTATAAATATAACTTAATTGTTTATGTATACTTACACTTATTGTAATGGTTAAATGGCCCTGACCCTTTCCTTGTAAGTGAAGGCCCTTAGTCACAGAAGTAGAGACATTAAGGGACTGTATATTTAAACATTATTTTAGTTTCATTATAATTTAAAATAGTTTGCTACTCAACCTTTGACCGTCCCAAAGGCCTTCTAGTTTAAAAGGTCTTATAATTTAGTTTTAAATTATTATGTTACATTATTAAAATAGTTAAAATTGGTACATGATTAAACGAATGTAGTTATTAATGTTGTTCCCATAAAATTATCAAGTTTAATTATTATATTAAGTACTACTTAAAACTATTTAATATTCTCTGCAAAATACTATAGTAAAATAAAGCGAGATTCTTCACATCACTAGTGTCTAACGATAATATTCATATCATTCAAATGGTCATCCAGAAATACTTCGAAGGATACTGTAAAATAAGCTGAAAGTAAATTATGGTAGTTGTGTGTGTGTTCTATAAAGATCACGACTGGAAGAGTACATACACAATCATTGTTTATAACGCAAGATTTTCATAGTACAGTAGTCTAACTTTATAACTGAAGCTGAAAAACCTTTATATATATAAATCAATTTACAAGCAACTAAAGATTAAAATCAGGCTATTCACTATTTGCTACCAGCGTATCCTGGGCTTTTTCGGCCTTATTGCCAGGAGACAAGGAGAAAATTTGGAGAAACTGATTTTAGTTAGTAGAAAGATAGAGGGCAAAAGATCACGGAGTCGTATTCCTACTTGCTGGTCCGACCAGACACAAGTGTTTAAGGCATGAGATTAAGAAATGCTTTGATATGTGCCGAGGACAGTGTGGGGTGGAGGCGGCTGGTTAATGCGTCACTGACAGCCTTTTAAGGACAAGCACGACCTTCAGTAATGAAGTGCACGAAAGAAGAAGAAGAAAGAGATGAAAAATCTTTGTCTAACCTTTGCTTCATTTATCGAATACTATTTACAAAGACCCAAACCAATTTAAAACTTATTTAGTATTTTTTTTATTCGACGATACCTGATGATTAGTGACAAGTTTGCTCATAACATAACGCTGGTTGAGATGGTATATAAAGCACCACCTTAAGCATGCCTTGAGGACATAAGATGTTTAGTCGGTATCCCAGTAATTTCACTAGCTTACAGCACCCTTCAAACCGAAGCACAGTAATGTTTGCACAGTACTGCAATAGGAGCTGCGGTGGTATCTACCTAGACGGTCTCCACCATCAGAGATTTACTATCAGCATTAAACAAAAATTTTGTTATGATTTTTCAACCGGCACTGTTAAAATATTAGTTATCTTTTAACTTGTATACAATATCTTTCTGTGACGTTATAGTCTTAAGACAATGTAATCCACTCCGGTATTTTTTATAAGAGATTAAAGCTTAATTGTTATTGCAGCAGACAATCTTGTGGGTAGGTGAACATACTTATAATGTTGGATAATAATACACTAGTTATCCTATTATTTAATTATCGTGAACAATGTCTTGTGGAGAAAAAAGCTGGTCTTATACAAGTTGTACAAGACCAGCTTCTTTATTATCCCTCCCTGTTTGTATTTGCCGTCATGTGAATTTAACTTAATTTATACGATTCGAAATCGACTTGGATTAATTAAAAAAAGTCATAATAAGTCCAAATTGATAAACAAGGTGCGAAGTTAAAGGATAAAGGATTATTAATATGTAATAATTTGTCAGGATCTTTACTGGCCAATCTAAAATATCATCTTAATTACTCGGTTTTAAGATTAACAGGTTTCGGTTTTGTTGCATAATTGAATCGCCATATAAAGGCAATCGGCACTTTGTAAGCCGAATTAATGGTTAATGAAGCCCTCATTTTCACTTCATATGTGGTGATGTAAACGAAATTAGTTGCAAGCGTGAAACTTGTAAGGGACAGTGGATTAAGTCGTATGGTAAAGTAAACAGGCCCCGGGCTAGTGCGGCGTGGGTGAGTAAGACGAGCGGGCCCGGTGTTACATAAAGGCGGTTATCAATCACCGGCCGGAATGCGACCGACTGATAACAGATTCATCTGGCCACTCCGGAGAAGCAACTGCAGCTGATACTTAAAGCGTCTAATTAAAAGCTCGCGTAAAGAAGATCAGACATAATAGTTTTTATTTAACTGTTGTTAAATGATGCGCTCGCCTATAACAGCGAGGCGCTAGTTAAAATAATGCACAGCATCGCATTGTTCTCTTTTCTTTACAACATATTGTTGCTACGGTAGTTTTGACCCTAAATTATACCTCATTTTAGTAATCTTACTAAAATTACTGCACATAACTTTTTAAATGTACTGGAATATTATTTACATCAACATTTATGCAGTCAATTATCGACAAATGTAACCTTCAAACCACCTCAGATCATTCTTAAAAAGGTTAGTTTCGAGAAGGTTTAATGTTTTAATAATGTTGTAAAATAGTGTTTAAAACTTAATTAAACAATAAAAATATAGATATATATAAAATAAAGATATACTCGTTCATTTATTATTTATAATAAATTATTTGTTCGTTTTAAGTCTTAAGCTGACGTATCCATACATATTCATTTCTTTCGACAATTCTCTTTTTTAATGTTACTGAATTAATTTCAGTATATTATGTAATTAAAAATATATATTATATTCAGTTATAAATGTTATAAACATACATAAAACATTTCGACTGCATCGCAGTAATTAATTTATGTTAAGTAATATAAAGAATATCCGAGCATGATGTTCCAACAAGTAGTTCCCTAGGAACCGAACGTCGGTAGCTTCGCGGTACTCTAGTTTTTTTTTTCTATTTATCAAGAGTTCATTGACCCCTCTCGCTGCGAGATAAGCACTCCTTGTCGAGTGAGTAATTATAAAATGCGGGCTTGGTGAAATTCAGTTTTGTTGGAACATGGCCATTGAAAAAACATTTACGTAAAGTTCTTTTTGATTCGAAGTTAATTGCAAGTTTTTTTTATCCAAAATGGTGGATAGATTACAGGAAATTATTAAATTTCATGAAAATGTATTCAAAATATATTATTTTAATATTTTCATGGTTTTTTTTTTATTATAAACGCTATGTGTCCCTTTCTTTAGAAACTAACGTTTTACAATAGAAAATAAATCTTATTAATCTTTTATCCTTACGAAATAAAAAGTGTATTGAAAAATCTACATTAATGTACTTACTACCTGTATAAGTTAAGTATGCGGTGAGCGTAACTTAAGTAGCACTACCTGTATGTCTTAAGTCACCACTATTAAAAATCTAGGAATGTACTGAAATCCCTTTCACATCAACGGATAGAGGTTTTAGGTTTTATAGATTATATTAAAAATATGGAATTTCAGTTCAGCTGTGGACGTTTATCAGCTGATTCTAACAATGATAATCAGAGATCAATTCTATATCAACATTGATAGTTAAATAATAACAGAAGGTATTCATAAAAAAGGTCAAAGTAAAGCTCTTTTCAGAAATGGTATATAAGGTTTATATCACAAATATTAAGCGGTAAATAAGTGATTTTAAGCAATCATTAAAGATGGATGTAAGTAGAAGTTGAGATGGGAATAAGTAATGATTTGTTTATGTGGAAAGGCCACAAAGGTATATGAAATTTAAAGCTACTTTTTATTGTCAACTGTACAGCATTCTATGAATGTCTGCACTAACCGTAGCGGTAAGTAATGATGGATAAGTATTTGTATATACTTAAGTAATAGATGAAAGTTATAAAGTAGTGAAATATAATGTTCATAAGAATTGAGTCGATATTATAAGTTACCGAACTTTACTAATTTCATTGATAATGTACTGCGTAATAATAACAAGTAGCTATTGTAATGCTTTTTACATATTGAGTTCAAAAGCACCTTCACTTATCAGTATGTTATCTTAAGATATTTATATAGCACCTCTTTGCTCTTTAAAGCTGTGAATAAAATGTCTTATTACTTCAGTAATTTCACTAGTTACAGCTTTTATCACCGTAATGTTTATACACTACTCTTTGGTGTTTTTAAAGGGATCCATATACTGACAGGACCCAAGCCATCATTTTCTCATGATGCATTTTGTTATTCAACAAACGAGTTTCTGGAACCACCAACCTGCATTGGACCAAGGTGGAGATAGCCCAAATCCCACCATAATTCAGTGAGATCTATGTCCAGCTCTGTACGTTTATCGGCTGATGATGATGATTACTGTTTACCAAGCGTATCCTTAAACACTTTTTATTTTTAGTCAGTCACTGCAATACTATTATTTATTACTAATAAAACGTAATAATAAATCAGAATATAGAACATTGTCCCCAATAATTCTGTATCAGTAGAGAATTGTTTATAAACAATTATTTCTAATATTCTACAATCACAATATATCAATGCAATAATGATTTATACAGAGTTTGATAAGTTTACGTCTTGATTACAAATTCATAATGAATGTAGACTTTTGCACCATAGTGACTTTGTAATACAGGAGGACTGCAGAATTCAAGACCGATATGAAGGAAAATTTTGGCGATTTTAGTCGGTGTAAGTTCGACTTAACTTGAACTTCCCATAAGGAAATAGTATGCGAAAGAACCTTAACCTTGCTAAAGAACTATCGGCCCATAGCACTGTTGAGCCACGTCTACAAGCTGTTTTCGAGAGTCATCACGAATC
>DWLS01004610.1:0-13731 GCA_018246255.1 Pachliopta kotzebuea | reverse complement strand
TTTATTTGCATAATTACAACAAAAAGGAAAAACATGTACATGAGAGACACAGTAAACAAAAAGGCGGACATAATGCCACAAGGCATTCTCTCCCAGTCAACCATATCTTTAATTTCATTTATTAACTTTAATTCTTTATAAACTAGAATACTTTTCAGGTATAATGATAATGAGTAATAAATTAAACAATCGTATTAATGTTCCTTCTGCTGTGAATTCCCTTTGACAAGGAAAATCAGGACCTTTTATATCCTTCGCTTGCCAAGTGTTTCGTGGTCTATCACTGCATTCTAATTTCCTTACATATTTATTATTAACTTTGTCAACAACGGCTTCGCTTAATTTCAATTTCATGCGGTATTAAGTGATAATAAATCAGTAGACAGTGACACGTATTCACTTAGGCTCGGGCTTTATCAGGCTCAGGCTTATGTTATACTTATGTATCATATTTTCAGCTTGAGTTACTTATCATCACGTACCCACAGACGTTCACTGCTGGACATAGGCCTTCCTGGGGGGATTTGGGTCGTCTCCCACCACGCTAGCCCAATCCGGGTTGGTGGGGAACCAGGGCCTTGTTCGATGTTTAGCAGGGTCTACCACGAGCTGGCGAGGTTGGCGTGGATCTTGTGAGTTGTTGTGTGAGACCAATTGCGCCCCTTACTTATGTTTTATTAAAATCTCTGTCTTTATAATCTTTTCTCCGTTTCGGTTCGGTTTTAGTAAATAATTTAGAGCCTTAATATAAACAAATTAATATGCAAAAATCGAATGCCTAAATCTAATGCAATCGGTACTTCATTATCGTTGTTCACTTCGCTTCTGTGTTTAAATTAGATTAACAACCATTAAGTTTAAGTCTTTTATTAATGTGAGAGTTGTTTTGATGTTAACTTACTTGTGATAATCCTAAATATATTGAGACAGTTTCAGATATGTACAGGAACCTCCCATCGGCCGCTACTGACAGCGCGAAGCCGTCAAGAGACTGTGAACAATACAGATAATATATTAGTACATGAAATTGATACCGATATATATTACGGTGCTGTGTAAACATTCTTTCAGGTCAGTTTTTACTGGTAATAGCCGATAAACAGTACTATGCAAACATTACTATGTTCCAGTTTGAAGGAAACTGTAAGTGTTATTGGAGTACCGTGACGTAACACTATGTCTCAAGTCGGCAAGCGTAATGTGGTGCTGTTTATATCATCTTAATTAATACCACATTATGTGTACGGGTATCATTTACCATCAGGTGAACTCATTGCTCGTCTCGTCCACTCATCAAAATAAACATTTTACAAGGTACTTTATTATTACTTACAGTCTTCGTCCAGTTGAACTTTCTAATTAGATTCAAGTATTAAAATACTATTTGCTATAGTTATTGTATAAATAGTTATGGATTAAAATAGTGTCAAAGAAATTGGTGAGAGGAATTTGAACCAGACAAAGATGTCCGGAGTTCAAGATCATTCAGTAAGGAGGTAATAGTCGTGAAATTAGTAAAAAGAGAATAATCTACTGAGCAAAAACTGCGCCTGCGTTCGGTTTACTTCTTTTCAAGTGTCATAGGGTTATCATAACTATAAAATAACTTAAATTAATTAAGTGAAAATATGTACAATTTAGTTACCACATACGTAAATACTAGATTATATAAATATATATATACTAATAGTTGCCCGTTGCATTCCCAACTAAAAAATAAAAAACAATATAAAACTAGCTATGTATATATATTTGTATAGCACATGTCAGTCATTAAGTTGACATAGCGACATCCCATTCTGCACGGACGCACGCCAAGAAACGGAAGATATTAGTAGGATTAGTTTGTGTATCTATCTGATGAAGATAAATTGATACAGAAGCTTAAAATAATTTTTACAAGTTACTTGAGCATAGTATATAAAATATATAGTTTTTTCTTCATCAGTCATCGTCATCATCAAGCCTGCATCCATTACTGGATTGAGGGATATGAAGCAAGAGCCTCGTTTGTTTATTAGCAGGCTGCAATACGAGCAGGTGAGGTTGCCTTGGATCCCGTGAGATAATCTCTGGGATCCTTTGCACCCCCTTCTCAATAATAAATAATATTTATTTCTTTATTAGTAAAATCACTTAACATGACTAATATAAGGGATATACGATGATATGAATTTAGGCCCTAGCACAATTATTATTTATGTAATAATCTAAGATTATGTCAACCCTGAAATAAACTTACATATTCTTAGTTTAAATTTTATTTATATAAACCAATTTAACTTTAAAACCGTGAAAGTATACTTTCGCTGTTATAAGTAAGTTTTAACCGAAAATTCGCTTGTGTTGTGTTCCATTATAACTTTGAATTTTAATTTGTTAAGTTATTATTAACGTAACAATATGCTGCTTTAAGATTACCAGTCATGATAAAAATTTGGTTATTTAGTTTTTTTCTTGAGTCCCGAACAAAGCACTTGAACTAACTTATGTACATTGTTTCTATAGATTTTTTATTGTTTGTAACGTATATGAGGTACATTTATTTATTAGTTATTTATAATAAAGCATAAGTGAAGAAATATTCATAAGTTGTTATAATAGTAATTTTGTGCTGCAACTGAATGAAATATTTATTGGTAATTTATAAATATAAGGTTTTAATTTAAAAAATATAAGGTTTTTTTTTGATTATGGTTAGCTAAAAGTATTGTGTAAATATTCTGGCTATCCTCATAGAAGTTTCATTTATAATCAGGATGGTATCATAGTTAAGTTAAATGAATAGTTAATCGTGTACAGAGAGGGCATTTGGGCCTTCTTCCAACACGCTGGTCCAATGTTGGTGAGTGGGAAGTCAAAGCCTCGTTTGTTAATCAGCAGGGTGTACCACGAGCAAGTAAGGTTTGTTTGGATCCCGTGAGCTGTTGTGTAGGACCCGGAGAAGAGTATTAATAATAAAAAAGTAAATCCGAAGCTTTACATGATAACAGAAAGATTGTGTTTAGTACTACTACTTTGTAGTCGGTTAAAAGGTGACAATAACAAAGTAAGTTCTCACAGTTATCGCGGCTGGCATCGGTCTGGTAGTTTTTATCAAACGCTACAGTACAGCGGTCTGCTCCGTGCGACCTTACGCCGCGTTCCTTCATGCACGTCCTTATTTTTTTTCAGCCTAAACGTACAACTTGTCCCGCAAACGCTGTGTTTGCCAAAGGTTTCAAACATCAAAAGAAACTAGCAAACAGCAGAACTGGCATCACGTACTGGGCTATATTCAAAGCGCATAATAGAAAACCGCAGCGCCCGCAGCAATACAACAACACAGAATCTATTGCGCAAAATGATAATTTACGTGATCGAATGACAGTATAATCGATTTTTTAGTATTCAACCGCTATTTAGGGTAAAACTCAAAGCTTGCGAAGTAGATTTGTCCTTACACGAAGTTTTACAATGAAAATCTAATTTAACTTGATTTGATGCAACAGTGACTTTTAACTCTTTGTTGCGCATTTGAATTGTAATTTGGTAAAACTTGGAAAAAAAAAAAGTCAAAAGCATTCGCGGGTTTCTTTATTCTGTTAAACTTAAATTCTACTATTCGTAAATCTTTAAAGTTGTATGTAAAAAGTTTAATGAAGTTGTATGAAGATCACTCGGAACTATTAAGCTGTGATTTTTAGTTAGAAAACTAAAACTGTAGACTTCACAAAGTTATTTATCTTTGCGGATTATTTATTTAATTTTGTCATACGTGTCAACATAAAAAGAGAGAACTTTAAACTTATGTCACATTGTCTGCCAATAAACCTTGAGAGAGGACATATAAAGATATAATTTAGAAAAAGTTTTATTTTGCTAAAAAATGTATATGTAATACTATGTAATACAAACATATTACATAGTATAATGTTTAATTAATATATAAAATAGAGTTTGAGAATAAATATTTTCCATACATAAAAACCTGTCAAACAAATCTGTACTTACATCAGCTATGATTACTACGTATGTATCTATTTTCAATATATGTATATTTTATTTATTTATAGACCTTTCTCACATTATATGTCCTTATTATGTTTGTGTGCACTAATTCATTACTTTTATAATAGTATAATATATTTATTAACTATATCTTGGATAATAACGTGTTACTGCGCTCTTATGATCTCTGCTCTTATGGTAGATTGGGAGAGAATGACTTTTGGCATAAAGTCTGTCTTATTTTACCTTTATGTGTACATATAAATGTTTTGTATAAAACAAAAAATAGTTATATCAAGGTCCTTTGGTTATATTTCAATAGTTATTGATATAGTTGGTGTAATCGAAATTAATTTTAGCTGAAAATAAAGTACTTTGTTTGTGCAAGCCGTCGACAATAATATCGGTAGCGAGCTCATTCGATTAATTCCGTTATGAAATTTGTGTGAAACGTAAGAAATATCAAATTGGCATTTGGCAAGAGTGTCGGTGCGTCGATTGTGTGAGCGTCCATTGTATACGTGGCTCTATTCATTGGGACGTAAAGAGCATGAAGTGAGCCGGCTATTGACCAACGCGGAGTCAAGTTCGATTGTGCTTCGTGAACGGTTTTCGTTGGTGACGAAAGTAAACAAACTTTAATTACTTTACGTAATACTTTGAAATTAATAGAGCACTTCATGTAATGATACATTTTTTTTTTATTTTCTAGTACTTGAGGTTCGCGGGCGTTGAGGGTGGTGGCATCCTGTGGATGCTGGGAAGGGTAATAGCTCTCTCCAGGATGTACTTAGCAGAAATGCAGGCACCGGTGAGTTCTGAAGGTGATCCCGGGGCCTTCCGCAATGCACTGAGAATGACCATCCAGGGAGTTTTAATGGGTATAAATCCCTCATAACTCTGACTTCCCCCCAGAAGCAGGGTATCTTTTGAAGATTTCCCTTGTCCCTCTAAATTAGTCTTTTTGCCAGAGACTGTCTATGTAAGTACCACTACAGCTCTTATTTCTACTGCTAAATAGTAATATGCAAACATTACTGTCTTCCTTTTTTATGTTTATAGCCACGCGATTTGATACATGTCTTAAAGCACGTGATATTAGTTGTTATATTAACTGCTCATGTATTGTAAAATTCATAGCTGCAGGCCGGATTCAAACCCGGTACTTTCGGCGTGGAAAGCCGGCGTCTAAACGATTGGGCTATCACGATTTTACTGCGTTCCAGTTTGAAGTGTGATGTATGCTAGTACAATTACTAGGGTAACGAGACTCAACGTCTTATGTCTCACGGAGAGATGCGATGCTGTATACCATCTTAACCAGCACCACGTTATGGACAGATGCATCACTTACCATCAGATGAACGCCTTGCTCGTCTAATAAAGGAAATGTTAGCTTTTGGAACATGATATTTTTTTACAATAAACATCTTGAAAAAAAAACAGAAGGGGTCAGGTCGTAAATTTTGACCTGTAATTGACGAAAAAGCTCAGTAATTCGATAGCTCGTTATATCACCATCATCATGATTGCAACTGATGGACGTCCACTGCTGGATATAGGTCTCATGTAAAGTACTCCACAAAATACGATCTGGGGTTTAAGAGGAAGTCTCAGTCCAAGCCAATCTTCCCAACTGTCAACCTTTTCCTGACTGTGGTTGCACCCTGCAGATTGACCAACGAGGCTCTAGCGATCGGCTAACGGCGGTATAACCATTCACATCTGACTCAAATATTACTGAACGATATCAGGCAGCAGCGATATTGTTGCAATAGAGTCAGCATTGCGATCACCAACCCGTCCGCCAAGCGTGGTGATTATGGCAAAACCTTGTATGGTACACAAAGCTCGTTATTATTAATTTTTTATTATATATTATAAAGTAATTCAGTTGTAATCCTACCTGGAGTATATGTGTGCCCTGGTGCTGCTCGAACAGTTCCATAGCCAGTCCGGCAGACGTCCGCCTGTTCTGGGCACCTGAAACAATCGACAATTCTAAATGAATATATACACTATTTAACTTTGGTGCTGGGTCTTTATCTTATCACTAGTACCGGTCTCAGCGCTTTTCAATGAGAAAATTATATATGCGATTTGATTCATGGTTTAAAGCAGTTTATATTATTTGTTATACTAACTGCATATAAATTTAATAATTCATTGGTGCAGGTCGAACGCAGTATCTTTGGAGTGGAAGGCCGGCGTTGAAACAACTCTCCGAAGTTGTGTTGTTGCTTACTCTGTTTTAACATATCATTCATATAAAAAAAAACAATGGTTATTCCTTCTAAGTAAGCACGAAGGACAAAGGGAAGCGTTCCGTCGTAAAACAGTCAGGGTTGCAACCCGACACCACGCGATACCATCGCTGGGCCCGGTGCGGCTGACACGGTAGCTGGTTTATTGAGACGTCTCTCTTAATACATACATATAATAATTTCATTAACCAACACCGCAGTATATGTTTTTTATGTACAACTCACTAATATTTGACCTCAATTTCACGTGAATTTAAATGAGTAAACATTATATTTTTTAAAAGTAAAATAAGCAAGAAAATCAGACAGCTATGGAGTTTATCATCATCATCGGCTGATACACGTTCACTTCCAATATACGTAGTGGAGAGCCAGAGCTACTAGACTACTAGAGCACTACGAGTAGGAGAGATTGGCTTGGGTCTTCTGAAGTATTGTATGGGACCCTTATACCGGAGAGTTTATTATAAGTAGGTTTTATATTTTTATTATTCGACGAGGCCACGAGATGAGGAAGACATTCGCGTGATGGTACATGGTGCTGGTTAAGATGTACTCAGCACCACTTTGCGCTCATCGCCTTGATGTATAAAGTGTTAAGTCTCGTTACCCCAGTAATTTGACTATCACACAGCATTTTTCAGATGGGACCACAGTAATTTTAACATATTACTATTTGGGGGTCTCACACAACATTTCACAGGACCGACGCCAACCTCGACATCAAAAAACGAGGCTCTGACACCCCAACACTGGACCAATGTTAAAATTGGTCCATTCACGTTTTGTATGAAAGTGAATGCGATTTCATTACATACATCCATTTGGGCAAGGACACAGCGGCTCACTCGTGACGGCGTGTCGTGACGTCGGCGCTGACGGACAAACAGACGGACAAGCACGACGGAGCCTGTACTAGGATCCAGTCCACCGCCAACCGCCGCGTACCCTCACGTATTTCATGTTACGAAATGTATCACGCTTTATTATGTTAACACCAGTTGCGTCAACGACATATAAAGTACAGTTCCAATACCAGTAAATAAAAAAAAATTGACAACTCTCTTTATTTTTGATTAATTATTCAACGAGACAAACAAGGCATTCACATGATTGTAAATGATTCACTTGCCCATAACGAGGCGCTAGTTAAAATAGTATACACAGCACCAAATTTTTCTGATCGTTATGAGACGTAAGGTTATGATCCTCGTTAGCAGTCATTTCTCTAGCTACAATATCATTCAAACCGGAACACAGTAATGTTTGCATAGTATTGTTTATATGCAAACATTACTTTATTCTGGTTTGAAGGTCGCTTTAATCTAGGGACATTTGCGGTAAGAAGAGTTACCGCAGAGCTCCAGCGGTACCTACCTAGACTCCGGCAAGAGAGAACTGCCGCCAATAAATTTACTTTGGAATAGTAACAAATATGGCCTACCTCGAGTTTACTTCATGTCGGCGTTTACAAAGCATTGTACTCTATGTTTTATTGAATTAAAACGTAATAAAGAACACGGCGGCGCTATCGCGAGATCGCTCAGGTTAAATATGGCCCGTGGCCTAAATCTGCCATGTGAATGTTTTTATCAGTGTAAAATTTCAGGGCAGATGTGGACAGAGATCTGATAAGAATAATGCGCAACGTTTTAACAATTATTACTTACTCTCTATGTCTACTCTCGCTAGTACCAATCTATTTCTATAAACAAAATAACAGACTAGCTTTATAACTGCTAAAGGTCACTGTGAGATAGATTTAACTCATTGAGCTATGAGAAAAAGAAATCATAAAATTTTGCATTTTATGTTTCTTAGTTAAAGGTTCAGATTGTTAGAGAAAAATAAATATAGCTGATGTATAGATGTAGTTTTTTATTACTAATGTTTTTATTATACATCTCAATCCCCTGTCTCCGTAAATCAGGGTCTTCGTTAACATATGTTTTCATACAATCCTAAATTCTATATAATTATGTATAGCTTCTCTCTTACTTATCATACCTACAATATACATAATCTTTTCTACTTTTAGCTATGTACAATTTGTATATACTGTTTACTTACACTTATTGTATGTAATCTACTTAGTTTATTTATTTTTCTTGCAGACTTTGCTTTAGTTATAAATGTACAATACTTTAGGTACTATCTATTTCTAATGGCTTTACTGCCTCTTACTAATATTATTACTGTATACTACTACTATTTATACTTTTAAATTATACCTTTTTTTAATAAACAGAACATTCGCCACTTAAGTTTTTAAAATAGTCTGAGTTTATAACGATTCTATTTGGTATAGTCCAAAATAGTATTTCTTAAAGCTTGCAACAATGGAATAAGTAAGTAATAAATAATATACGGATGATACTTTATATCATGACTACCTCCCAAAATAGACTGAGTGATTATTATTTAGTTTTTCAACCCGAAATCTAGTAATTATTTTGTAAAGAACCAGTCTTGTATATAAAAATATAAAAACAAAAGTTTTACTCTTTAGATATTATTCAGTAAGTTGATGATCAGCGAAAGACTTAAACGTCAGTTTATAGAATTAAGACCTCACTTTGCTTAACCGTTAACAAGTTATTTACTTCGGACTACCCTGGTTAACTAGGTGCCATGAAACCATTTATTTTACCCCGCGAACCCCCAAGTTATGAGCAAATTTTTATGAGGGCCGCTAAGACTCGGCATAATTTTCTCATTACCGGCCTCATACTGTGGCTTTACCCTTAAGTCTGATATTGTCGTCATTATTACAAGAATTTAAGAAAGCGACAGCAGATGTCAATAAATTTCACTTACTAGTAACAGGAATAAACTTTTACTCGTGGTAAGTCTCTGTTGTCGGAGAACTTCTAGGTAGGTATCATCGCAGTTGCTATTTCTAGCACCAAATAGTAATATGCAAACGTTACTGTGTTTAATTTTGAAGAGTGCTGTATGATAGTGAAGTTACTGTGGTAACGAGACTAAACATCTTATGTCTAAAGACGTCGAGCACAGTGTGGTGCTGTGTATACCATCTTAATCAGCATTACGTTCTTAAGGCAAGCGTATCACTTACCATCAGGTGAACGCCTTTCTCGTCTCCTCAGCTCGAGGAATAAAAAAACTAACAAATTACTATTGACCAAAATTGTTTACAAAGTTCTTTTTAGATCTTTATGAATTTAACGATATGGTTAGTTGTATATATCATAATGGTTCTTGATGGTATATGTGGTGAATTCGGATGGTGGGTTTTGTTCGATCAATTAGACTAGTATGTAAATCCAATGCGAGATGCATTTACATATAAATTGCACTTACATCTCGCTACTTCTACAACCTTTGAAATGATGTATTCATAATATAAAAATTTGTTTTTGTTATATTTTATAGAAAAAGGAAGATGCAAATCTGTGGTAAGTTTAATGAAGAAAATATTTTTTTATAAGGTTAGACGACGCGATTTGATACATGACTTAAAGCAGTGATATTAGTTGTTATTCTAACTATATATTAATTGAAAAATTCATTGGTGCTCGCCGGATTCGAACCCGTTACACTCGGCGTGGAAAACAGGCGTTTTAACTACTAGGCTATCACGGCTCTCTAAAGAAACTGTTAAAACAAACGTTTATATTGTAAGTGTCGCCGAAGCTTTCGCTTGTCTAATTCCCCTCCTCGCAATTTATTTTGAAACCACGGGTGTAAATGTTTACTAATCAAACATCTTCGGCTAACCTCGTATTTTTGCAGAAAAAGCAATAATTTGAGGGTATTTGCCAATGGGCATGTGCGGACAGTGCTAACACGGACAAGGGGGCCCGCTATTTTCACAAGGCGAAATTAAATAAAACTCACTCTTAATATCGGAGGGTTGGCAGAAACTCGATCTACACCACTTTTGGAGGATGTTTCGAAATAGTTTTTATTCTCATCTATACAGTTTTTTATTTACAAAAATCAACAAATGTTACTAATAAAAAACTTGGTAATAAATAAATTTATAATTCTTCATAGTTAAGGTTATAACTCGTTGGTGGTAGATCTCTTTTGCCGAAGACCATATTGGTAGATTCTTCCTCTTAGTCGTATTTTGTCATAACTGAGAGTCGTGGTCATCATGTGTAGTGAACCACCCGACGACTTTCTTGAGAGTTATAATGAAATGGTGTTGCTATTGCCTTCTCCATTTCACATACTAGTCCGACCACGGATGGTGTAGGTTTCCTAGGTTTCCTTTTCTGTTACCGTCAATGCACGTAATATTAGTTGATGTTATATTAATTACACATAAATTGAAAAATTCATTGGTGCAGAACGGATTTGAATCCGGTAGCTTCGGAGTGAAAGAACGACGTTTAAACCCCTAGGCTATGACGGCTTTTTTTAAGAAGTCTAAGTAGATAGCAGATCCTAAATCTACCGTCAAACAACAGTATACTAATGTTACTATTTTCCGTTTTAAAAGTCGCTGTAATTAGTAATATTACTTAGGTAATATTACTAATTATATATATATGTATATACTTGATACCTTATGTCGAAAAATGACCACCAAAATATGTTGTAATGTATATCATGTTAACTATATATACATATCTCCTGGTGAACGTACTACTGGTCTCATCTTCGAACTCACACGTTTTAGTTGTATTTAATGGTGTTATTGGCTGAAAACTTTTATTTCTATTAAGCCGAATGTATGTGGAAGATTTTCTTTTGCAGACGGCATCTCTTCCCTCAAAAATAATAAGAGTTGCAAGCGTTGATTACCAACCCCTCGGGGCATCACTTGACCGGAACCCGCCATCGCTAATGAAGAATTACCGCCCTTTGTGGCCGGGCCTCTTCACTTGAGAGCCATCGATTGATCGAATACTTTCAACTTAGATCAATACCTTCTAAAGAAATAGCTATATTTTGAAACATACTTTCTATTAAGAAAATATTTAATTAAAGTAAATGTTCAAAAGCTTTTTTACTTCTTATGTCGACTAATTATTTTAGAATTACTTATCATAAAGATCTTTTCAGTTTGTATATAATGTGACATTTTCAAAGTAAAAAAATAATACTAATGTCTTAAGTCGCAATATAAAAGAAAATATTTTAATAAAAAAAAATATAAATAAACTAATATGTAATGTAATATAATGTAAGTATTAGATCTAGTATAGAATCTATCCGTACTATATACAATAGCGAATCACAGATACTCCATCATTTTTAATATTAAATTGAATGCTTTAAAAATTTGCCTTGTAAGACTAAGGTTTCTGGTTCGATTCCGGGGCTATAAGGAATTTGTACATTGGCTTTAAGAAACGGTCTGGTTACTATCTTTTACGGTTTTCTATCGTATATTGTACGCCACCGTAAAAGCTTTGTTGTGTACGAGCTGTCAATAGACGACCATAGGCGTTATGTATATCGAAGAAGAGCTGGTTTGATTCTCGCTGAGCTAGAGAATTCGATGAAGGAATATATCACGAGTAAACAATATGTTTCAAGAACAGCTGTCATGGATATATGAAATCAAATTGGCCAGCGTCGTGGAAAAATAGCCTTTAATCTCTGTTTGTGAGAGAAGTAACAGAGTATCAACAGTGGCAATTAAGAGCGATAATTATCCTTATTTAAACGACAATGTCCGTCCGTCCGTCAACAATTTTCAATCTGGAGAACTACAAGCGGTAGGAGCTGGTGCTGAAATTTGTCATACAGATAGATCTCGCTTAGATAAGATCAGAGATGTTGGAATTTTGTTGGTATGTGGTCGGGTTCCCGAGTTGTAGGTGCCCAAAGTTTCAGAATTTTGTATGGGCCACTTGTTATTTTATAAACGTCAAGCTGAGTTAGTATTGATAGAATGAAAAATATAGAAAAAATCACTGGTATGGGTTAGTAATGAATTGTAAGTAAGCAATTACACGGACCGGCAACCCTTCAGCCGGCGAGGCCGGGCCCTAGGCCGGGGCCGGGGCCGATCGATCGCGAATAAAAATAGCTACAAAATCCCGGAAAACGGCGGCTGCATTCGGAACACGTACTGTCAATACAGAACGGCGCGGGGTGATGATTGTGATGCACCGGCGGAAGGGACCACGCACTGAAATACCGCTTCCACGGCCGCTACATTGATAATAAAACGTCCAGACATTGGTACTGCGTTATTATTATATACCAAAAATACTATTGAAACAAACATCAATTTCAGAGAAAAGCTATGAAATATTTTCAATATAACCCCCAGTAAAAATCTTCCACATCTCAAATAAGTATAAACTAAATTATCCAGAAGAAGTGATGATTTCTGAAAATTTTCTTGCTTGCATATGAGTAAAAATCATAGAGAGAAACATATAAGTAGTCAGTAGAAGAGATAGCTCCTAAAAGAGAAGAAACTTAGTTTTGTATACGAGTAAATATTTAAAATATTTTACATTATACTATAATCCAAACTCTATTACCTGATTGCATCAGACTAAAGGAGACTGATGCGCTGACTTAAGCTACATGGATACTCTTTCTGGATAAAATAAAGTACAGGATAAAGAGATTAGAAATTCGTAATAAAAATATATAGCTCTTCGGTTTAAGGAGATATGAAAGGTCAAAGTAAGCACTGTGGAAGAAAGCAAAAAAATATCACTGAGAATCGAACTCATGACCTTTGTGTCGAAAGCCTCAAAATTAGTCCTCAAGCCATTCTGGCACATCAAACGTTTTTTGGTGATGATTGGTTAATGAATTTAATGATAAAACTTTGGTGAAAGTAATGACAAAAAAAAAATTAAATTTTGGTCATTCTTGAGGACTATTTTACAAAATGACAAGATAATTTTTAAAAACTAAAATCCGTCTACTGTTTGTCTAATAATGAGTCCTAATAATTATGATAAGTCCTTATTTAAAAAAAATAAGACTAATTATTCTAGTTTAGCTTATGTTCTGAAGAATAATTACTTTGTGTTAATTTTATTTTGATTCTACTGAAGCCTTTTTGGAAAATATGGGTAGGGTGAGAAGTATTAGTAACAATGTATAACCGTTCAAAAAATTGACAGGAATAAAGTAAGAATAAGACCGGAGCACATTTCCTATATTTCGCCGTAACCCGTGTCGCTGGCTTCTGGTCGCATTTTCCCTTTATTTATTGTTATTTTTCTATTTTGCCGGCAGATGTGCCGCTGTATGATTTACGGTGCCCAGTATTAAGGAAGGTACGAGAATTATAACTTCACTTACGTTTGGTCAACGGATAAATATGTTTTCCCTTCTTTTCCTCTCTTATACAATTTTTAGTTTCGAATATCGTTTATGCCTCATGTTTATTTACTACTTAATAAATTCTTATTCTTTTTCAACCGAAAATTGTGTATTTAATTAAACAATTTTAATTAATACTTACTGATGGTAGTATTGCAACATAAACAGTACAGTGTAAACATTACTGTGTTCTTGTTTGAATGGT
>DWLS01004609.1:0-13731 GCA_018246255.1 Pachliopta kotzebuea | reverse complement strand
TATTGAGCTTAACTCTTATAGAGTCAATACTGTTAGAGAATATGTCCAGGTCATTGGTTCTAATAAGTTTATTGAGAGAGTATATAAATACAGAATTACCAGCGGTAGGTCATTGTTACCGGAGACAGCCTAGGTAGGTACCACCGCATCTCCTGTTTCTACCGACAAATAGTAATATGCAAACATTACTGTGGTACAGTTTGAAATGTGATGTATGCTAGTGAAAATCTTTAGGGAATGAGACTTAGCAGCTTACGTCTAAAGGCGACGAGTGCAATGTGGTTCAGAGTATAACATCTTAACCACCGTCACTTATCATGAATTAAGCTCAACGGATTGAGGCGAGTCTTCTCAAGTTCATTGTCTTAGTAATTATGCTATTTTCCTTTATAACTTAACCGTAAATAAATAAAACTTAGAAGGATGATTTAGATATTCCTATAATATAGGTAGAAGTAAATATTTCGTTTCAGGAGAAGCGTGTCTATAATACTGGTGGTAAGTCTCTGTTGTCAGAGACTTCTCGGTAGATACAATGGCAAAGGGCGCTGTATGCTATTGAAATTACTGTGGTAACAAGACTTAACACCTTTCGTCTCAAGGCGACGAGATCTTTATGGTATATACCATCTTCACCAGTATCGCGTTGTTATCGGCAAGCGTATCACTTACCATAACAATAACCTTATAAGATTGAGCACAGTTCTCCCAAGTTCATTGTCTCAGTAATCATGCAATATTCGAATAAAAAAGTTTGAAAAGAATGAGATTTAGGTCTTCATAAAATATAAGTACGAGTTAATATTTCTTTTTAGGAGGAGGGTGTGTAAATATATACATATAATATGTAACACCCCTCCATATTTCCGCCGCCAGATATTACCGCGCAATCATTTCTGACTTGATTCGGAAGACGCCGCAGCAATCAGCGATATAAAGAGATGTGTTAAAGCGATGCGTATGATGTAGCTTTTTTATATTCAAATGAAGCACACGCTGTTTTATTCTTCGATTCAACCCAGAAATCCAAATCGGAACAAAAAGTTAATACCATTGAATCGGATAAAGTAGTTGGTATACTCAGGAGCGGAAAGAATAATTATTACTCTAATATTCACTGATGTTCGCTACCGCTCCTTTTGCAGCCGATAAACAGCTCTGTCATAACATTACTGTTTTCCGGTTTGATAGGTAAGTTAGTGTAATTACTGCGGTAATGAAACATAATATCATACATCTCAATGCGAAGAGCGTAATTTTAGTATATTAATTACTAACTTAATCAGCATTGTGTTGTTATAGGAAAGCGTAAACGTTTCGTTCGTGTCGTGGCTACGCACAATTATTATATCTTTATATGTACATGTACATACATATATACATTCCTTACATAGCATGTTTTAAATATGTACCATTTTTTTATTATTAGTCGTGGCGAAGAGACCGGCAAGGCGTACACCTGATGGTAAGATATACGCTTGCATACAATGTAGCACTGGTTGAATTTATATACAGCATTCAATTGCGGTCATCGCCTTGATACGAGAAGTGATAAATCTCGTTACCCCAGTAATTTCACTATCTTACAGGATCTTTCAAACCGGAACTCAGTAATATCCGGACAGTACTACGTCGGCTGCAAAAAGAGCTGCGTTGGTATACACTCAGATGGTCTTCAGCAACAGAGACTCTTTTATTGATATTTTGATACACTTAATATTTAGTAAGAATTAATTAAATTTAAATTGAACGTTGGTATGGGACAATGTCTACACTTTCGAGGAAATTTATATGGAAAGTACTATCACTGCTGTAAGTGTACCGTGGCTACGCTTCGAGCCGCAAGCTTTGCGTAGGTCCATATCATCATTCGGAGACTGCGCGGGTCTCAGTGTGGCGCGAGCTTTCAGTACGGACTGACGTACGAGCCGGGCTCCCTTGTTACGAGCACACGCGTAAAGCACTTCTTAATTTGCATCCAAATAAACTACCCGCTAATTGTTCAAATGTAATAAAAAAATAAACGGTGAGTGCAGTGTTTTATCGTCACCGTCTAGAATATCGTTTAGTGAAAGTGTGAAAGTTTACTTGCGGTATCCGATGTTTTTATATCGAAATTTGTTTGGGTATTATTTCAGGAGGAAAAATGTTTGCGTACAATTTATTTGTTTACTTCGCTCCTCTACATAATGTTCTAATTCAGTTTTATGTTACAGCGCTGTTAACTTTTTTTTCTGTTCTACATGCCAAATAGGTTGGAAAAATCATAATAACTTTTCTTCTATAACAAACTTTGTTTACATTTAAAGCTCATATAAGTCATACTTTTAACGCTGGAGTTACTTGAGCATAAGTTGAAACTTAAATTTAATTTGATGTATCTACGATATAACTTATGAAGAATTATTTTATTATATTTTATAACACCCATATATTCATTAATTATTCTTCACCATTCATTTACGCGAGGAGAAAAACAAGGCGTGTACCTGATGGTAAGTGATACGCTTTCCCATAACTACGTGGCAGTGGTTAAGATGATATACACAGCACCACAATACGCGAGATCCCTGAAAACTTAAAATGTCTTGTTACCCTAGTAATTTCACTAGCATACAACCCCCTTCAAACGGGAACACAATAATGTTTGTCCATTATTATTTGGTGGTGAAATAAGAGTTTCGGTAGTACTTACTCAAGTTATCTCCAGCAAAAGAGATTTATCTCCAGTATTGTGATAAATTATTGGATTAGATAAAAATACTATATATATTAGCTAGTATATTTTTTATTACTCCTCCGATTTACTTTAAATACTATCTACGCAGTAATGTTACTTTGTTGGACAGTCATACATTCTACAGGTAGTTTCAGCTATACCTATTAACATCCACAGCATTAACATATATTTTGCATTTTTTTAAATTTACAAATATGAGGTAGGATTTTTAATAACATTTTTAGTTTATTATCGAACAAAAATTAAAGAAAAACACTATTAGTGATCTAAGTTCTCCTCATTTCTAATTTGTTCGTGCATAGATACTTCGGGCAAAGCTGTCTCCGTTGTCCTTTGGGTGACTTTGGGAATTTATTAAAATAAGATTGCTAGACTTAAATAGCAATGTGATGCTGGAAAGATCTCTACTAGTTAGACTGACGTTTGGTGAAAGTTGTGAGGAACAGCTGGCGGTAGAATAGGACCTATTACTATAGAGATTTTTGAAGGATACATATTTCTAGTTGTAGACGTCTATCAATATATAGTAGAATGTCGAAGAAGTTATTAGTCTTATATATTAAATAAAATTAGTTATATGTATAACTAATCAATGAATTAGCATATAATTTAATAATGAATCTATTTAAAGTAACGATCGTATTTGACCTTTTGTTTATTTCGAGCTTTTCAAAGTTTGGCTATTTATACCGCAATCAATGGTGTGCAATAACCATATGTTTAATTAGGACGACACTTAACAAGGTGAATAACTTCCGGTGAATAAACAAGCGATCGGCCCGCATTCTCACACCTCCGACACTACTGACCCGTATCCGGTTTATGTTATTAACTTTAGCTCGAAAAATCTTTTCATAATTAACAAGTTTTAATACAAGAAAATTAATTAACAGGTAAGTCTTTCATTAAACAGCATAAAATTTACTTCACAAAAACAAACCGATGGAATTAGAATTGCCGTACATTTTTTTTAAATTATACTGGATAATTATATTTACCTTATTTCTGTGAAGATGCTTTGAAAAAGCACTGAATTTAAATGGGTTTTATAGGCTTTAGATTTCAACATCTTCTTACTAGTGGTCATACACTGTAAGATATATCTTTGTTTAATGACACTAAGATGTTGATGTAAGATGGATTTTACTGCTTTTATTTACTTATTTTATTATACTGAAGTTTCTTCTATTAACACGGGTGTTAAAGTGGCCTAAACGAGTAAATACTAAATAAATATAATTCATGAAATCTATAAAACTTATTTTTATTAAATGTGTAGAATTCAAGTATATATTTACTAAATATATTTGTTGTAACTGTTTGTATATCTCTATACATGAAGCACTATTTAAACTTTAAATAATTTCAATGAAATGTTAATAAATAATTAATTTAGTAATACTAAAGAGGCATCAAATACTCAGCTTTACGAGAAAATTAACAGTGCTTTTATCCAGTTTCACGTGTCACAAGTTATTCAAGTAGCCGACTTTAACATTTTCATTTTAGTACAATAATGACACGAATAACAAGATTAATGTTAGTGAAATTATCATTTCAACCAATGAACGTCCATTGCTGGACATTAGTCTCTCTTAAAGTATTCCACAATGCGATCCTGAGCTGTTTGGATCTAATAACTCCCAGCGATTCTTTATATCATCTGTCCTCCTAGTGGGAGGTATACCAACGTTATGCTTTCCAATACTTTGATCCTCCAACGTCCATCGGTTCTAATAACTATATGTACAGCCCCTTGCCACTTCAGTAAGTAATAAAGCAGCAGTAAATAGCACCCATTTATACCTGCCTATCTCTTTACATCTCATCATCTAAGGTAGACTAGAGGATAATGCCTAAGGTATTAAGTCCACCTTTATATGGTGTGTATAAATAAATAGGTGTTTCTTGGTAGTAAATAATGAATACTAAAATAAGTTGTCATATGCATACAGTTTTATATTTAACTTGCTGATGAATAAGCAAGGGATGCATTTGATGGAAAGTCCTAAGAACGACCATAACAATATCAGTGCCTTTTTTGTCACGGAGGAAATATTCAAAAGATTCTTTTATATAGGAAGTCAGGGTTATGTGGGATTTGTTCTCATTAAAACCCCCTCGGTGGTCATCATCAGTGCGTTGTGGAAAGCATAATCTCCTACAGAACACATCCCAGAGAGAGCTGTTGCTCTCCCAAGTATAAACTGTTATAGTTACAATATAAGTGTCTAGTGCCGCTAAAGTTTTGCTACTACAGCGATATATTGAGCTTTATACTTTTCTATAACTATACCAGTTACTCCGTCTTTAACATATAAAAGTCGATTTAAAACAAAATTTACATTTAATGTAATATTATATATTTTTTATTTGTACATGTATAAGTATATGTACGTATAAAATTTTGTATTTTTTAAGCTTAAAATCCAACTTTCACACTTCACCTACCACATCTTCTCCTACCTCCTATGTTGACTGATAGAGAATATCCATAGGCATTAAGTCCGCCTATTAGATCCTAGTTACAGGTGTTAATAAAGTTCAAATAAATAAAAATAAATATATTTTTTATTCTATATGTTCACATGGTAAGTGATATGCTTGCCCATAACAACGTGGTGCTAGTTAAGGCTTTATACACAGCACCACATTACGCTCTTCGCCTTGAGAGGTAGTATTAAGTCTCGTTACCCCAGTAATTTCCGTTTGTACTCTACAAACTGTAACACAGTAATATTTACACGTTACTATTTGTCGGCTGTAATAGGAGCTTCTGGTACTCTCCTACACGGTCTCCAGTAACAGAGACTCACATCTAAAAATGTTTAATAGTAAATTAATCAAAATTAAACAAATCGATCGGTGCTATAAAATATTGTTGTAAAGGTGTTGTCTCGTTACTAAAGTAATTTTATTGGCATACAGCAAATGTCAAACTGGAATACAGTAATGTTCGGACAGTAATATTTGGCGGTAGAAATAAGAGCTGCGGTATCTACCGAGACGGTTTCCCGCAAAATAAATCTACCACCAGTAAGTAAATGAAAGGTAGAGTAGTATTTAGGTAAAGTGTGACAATTTCGTCTACTCGAAAGAATTTAAGAGCGTTTTTTCCTCTTCTCTTTAGAGCGGAAATTTACATCCGGTTCAGTTAACATATTTTTAGGTTTTCCTGTTTCCATTCGCACTCTCAACCTATTGTGTTCATGTATACGCTTCTGATGAAAATAGGCTTTGTCTTTCAATTTGTGTTACACGAGGATATTTCTAGAAGATTCTTTGTTATCTACACATAAAGTCTTTTTCTTTAGATTTTAATTTTTAAAAACACAAATTTATGTTTGAAATTTTCTTTAAACTCTAACTAGACAATGGTTTCTCTTTATGCTGTCTTTCAATAGTTTTCGAGTGCGAACTTTATATGGATGTGAATCATCAGCAGATTAAATATTTAAATTCATTTCCTTGGTTTTAAAAACTTAATGTGTGGTACTTTCACCATCAGATGTATGAATTGTATTTCTCAATAATTAAATGTTATTAATTCGAATTTGTGTAAAGTATCCCACACAACTTACAGGATCCAAGCCAATCTTACCCGCTAGTAGTGCACCCTGTGCAACAAATAGACCTCTGGCTCTCCACCAACCCGTATTAGCCGTAAAATGTTAGGAGTCGTTACCCCAGTAATTTCACCAGCATACAGCACCCTTCAAAACCGGAACACAGTAATGTTTACACAGTATTATTTGACGGTAGAAATAGGAGCTGCAGTACTTACCTAGACGGTCTCCAGCAAACATCAACCAGCATAATTCAACTGCTAACATTTGCAACTTGATCTAAATGATTTCACGTAAAAGAACCTGCCAATTTAAGGACAAATGTAAGAAAGAAAGAAATAGAAATATAAACAAAAGAAAAGTTATAGCAAAGATGTAAAGATGTAGCGAAATTTGGTCTGGAGGCGATGAATGAAAGAATAAAGAAATGCAGAATAGGAATGGAAGATTTATTTATTTGACACATCAGCGATAATACAAAACTACATTTATTAACAGATAGAAAAATGTATTGTTCGGTTTGTACCACCTTTTTAAATGTGCACAACATTCACAGACATGAACGCAATACTACACATTCAATTAACCTACAGAGAATTTAGATACAAGTAACAAATACATATAACCATTATACCAAAAAGTAGAATGAAACAAAACAAGAGGAATTCGACAACAATTTCGACGGATAAAGCATGATAGTGTAAGATGTAAAATTATTCAAACCGTCATCATTACGAAAGAAAGAATGAAACTGTTTTTTTAAAAATTTAGTACATACTAAAGAAAAGACATATTTAACAATCTAAATGTTGCATATATATAAGTACTGTACTATAGTAAATACCGCATCCCCAAATAAGTCTCACTCAGCATAATGCTGCGACGAGTACCAACAGCGTGCCCAGTGTCCCAGCGCTGGTATATTGCTCGTAGTAGTGCGAGTGCGCTCTCAAAGTCATTATATTTACATATATAAATTATGTAATACATATATATTTCAACATAAATATAGAGCTAACTAATAAACATATAGAACAAATAACTATAACAATAAAACAATCAAATCTTTTGATAGCATATTAGCCGAAATGAAAACTTTGGAATAGGAGAAGAGAAAGGGAATAGGAAAAATAGTAGAGTACAATAAAAATATGACAAATACCCAAAGCAATGAGAGGGAATGATTAAAGAAATGAAGCCTGCCGGAATTAAATAAACCAAAGTGGTATATACCAAATGAATAAATGGTTGTATGGGGCTATCCGCTTTTTATTGACACATCTGCATCACTTCTGATTTTAATCTGGATGAATGCCAGCGCAAAGGGAACTCACCGAAGTTAGTTCTCAGGCCAAATACTTACATATGTCGCGTTGGTCCTGCCAATTATCGATCCAACCCAATTACCTTATTCCTTTATATGGTCAAACAAGGTCATAATGTGTTATGTTCTAGTTAACTTACTAAAGAGATTTTTGATAATACATTCTTAAATCCTTTTTATCCGACGAGACGACAGGCTTTCACCTGATGGTAAGGGATAAGTTTGCTTATAGCATCGTTGGTTAAGATGGTATACACAACATCAAATTGCGCTCGTCGCCTTGAGTAATAAGGTCGCGTTACCCCAGTAATTTGTGTTTAGTTTGTTTTTCATTCTACGAGGCGACGTGATAGGCAAAGCATTCTCCTGATAATAAGGGAACGGTTTGCTTATAACATATCGTTGGTTAAGATGGTATACACAGCATTATATATCGCACGTCGCCTTGAGACGTTGTGTTGTCTTTTTCTTGACGAATTTGTGTTGTCTTTTTCTCATTCTACAAGGCAGCGTCACGAGCAAGGCATTCACCTGATAATAAGGGATAAGTTTTTCTATTACATCATTGGTTAAGATGGTATACACAGCATCAGAATGCCTTGAGAAGTAAGGTGTTAAGTTTCGATGCCCTGGCATATGGGCCCTGGCCTAATTTCACTAGCATATGGCACCCTTCAAACCGGAACACAGTATTGTTCGCACAGTACTTTTTGTCGGCTGCAATAGGAGCTGCGGTAGACCTAGACACTATTACCACCAATAAGTCCTATAAAGGTTCTTAGCTTTTATATAATAACTTTCTTAACTTTAATATATTCAAGTTAAACTTAACTGATATTCATATGACTTTTAACCGTATGTATATTTTGCTAGTCGTGATAGCCTAATGGTTTGAAAGCCGGCTTTCCACTCTGATGGTATCGGATTCGAATCCGGCCTGCACCTATGAATTTTTAAATTTATGTGCAGTTAGTATCAAACTAATATCAAGTTCTCTGACGGTGAAGGAGAACATCGTGAGGAAACTTATATATCTATGTGATGAACATCCGCGGTCGGACTAGTATGTAAAATGGTCAAGGCAATGGCAACACCACTCCATTATTACTGCTAAGAAAGTCGTCGTGTTTACTACACATAATGTCCACGAACTATGGTCATGAGGAAATACAATATAGAAGAATATTTTGATAATTAATATTTAGCAGTAAAAATGGTTAAATAAGGTTCAATTTACAAATTTGTATTTAACAACCGGTTGCTTACAAATAAGTAGTGAAGTGGAGTTTGCGACGCCGTATTGTGCGCTCGGCAAGAACCTTATTGAGCGTGAAATTTAGCGTTCAATTTACAACCAGGTTTTAAGTGAGGTCATTTAAAAAAAAGATTAACCTCAGTAATAGTTTAGATTATAAGTTTAGTTAAGTTAAATCGCTGTACTATATGTAAGCAGAGTTTATCTATCTAATATTGTCATGGCTTTGTATCAAAGTAATGTATGAAGCAATAGCTTTAGTAATACCAAAGGAGAAATAAAGTAAAAAAAATAGGTTAAAAATATTTCGTGTTATCTTAATTTTTATTTACGAAAGGAAAGTAATAAAATGAGTTTTGTTTGTTCATTTTATTTATAATAGAAATATGCTGTGCCGGATAAGTACGGATTCGGGAGCACAAGGTTCACCGGTATTTACGTGTGCGTGCGTGTACTTACCTCACTCGCCGTCAGCTCCGCCGCTTGCGGGTCTTCAAGTTGTTAGTCAGTCGGTCAAGGGTCAGTCGTCGGTCTGTCCAAGTCAAACACTGGGCGCGCGAGCGATGTCCTTCCACTGCAGCGTGTAGGGCTGCAGGTCGCTCCCCGTAACGGCGCACACAAATACAAGAGGACAGATAGGACTCGCAACGTGAACTGCGGCACTAAGGGATCGTGGCGACTCCGTAAAATAATTCGCGTTCGACCTAGCCACCTCGCGATGTCACTCCGAAACGACAACGTACTACCAACTCATCGCGCGGTCGCTGTCCGTCCCTTTCCCCCGCACCAGCCCACACGGCCATCTGATTGGCGAGGGTATTTCACCACTACCCGCAGATGCGACGAGAGGAGAATAAAAATATGGTAGCAACTACCGCCGTATAGAGATGCGTAACTATACCGAACATATGCTAATACTTTTTTGTGACAAAATCATTAACAAAGTAGTTTCCAAACATTACTGTTTTCCGATTTGAAATTACTATATGTATATAATAACTATACTATGATAGTGAAATTACTAGGGTAACGAGATTTAACACTACGACTACAAGCACAATGTGGTGCTGTTTTATCACTTACAGTCAGGTAAACGCCTTTCTCGTCTCATCGCCTTGTAGCTTAAATAGGTACTGAAATTATATGATCATCATGATTTTCTAATATTTATACCTATATCAGCAAGAGAAAGCAAATTGTTAACGATATTATATTTTTAAACAAGGCTTTTTAGCAATACGTTCACCTTATGGTAAGTGATACGCTTGCCCATAACATGGTGCTAGTTAAGGCGATATACACCACATTGCGCTCATCGCATTGAGACATAAGGTATTAAGTCATGTTATCTCAGATCCCATAACATTAAAAAAATATCAGTAGTCGTAGTCTTATTAGGATTATTCCTAAAACAATTTCTTTACTGGTGGTAGGTCTCTATTGCCGGAGGCCGTCTAGGTACCACCGCAGCTCCTATATCTATCGTCAAATATTAATATGCATATATTACTGTGAAGGGTGCTGTATGCTAGTGAAATTACTGAGGTAACGAGACTTACTTCTCAAGACGACGAGAGCAGTGTGGTGTTGTTTATACAATCTTAACCAACGTTGTTATGGGCAAGCGTATCACTTACAACCAGGCGAAAACCTTACGGATCTCGACGTCTCTTCAATTAATAATAACCAGTAGCAATATGTAAATATGTATGTACGTGAACATTTTAAATGTATCGTAGTTAGCTAAAGGTGGCTTGGCTTGTAGTTAGTGAAATAGGTCACGGTGGCGCATACAAAAGGCACACAATTTAAGGGGAAAAGTATATTTCTTTGGTACAGTTGCAAGAATACAGCGGGAAGCTGCAGGAAACTGCGGGATCTTGTTTACTTTCGCGGTTGTTGTGAATATGAACTTGTTCGTATTCATGTTAAATTTTAATTGGTACATATAACTTTTTACGGGTATGAAAGTTTAAGTTTACCTGCTTAGCAGTATTGTGATTAATGTTAGATTTTTAATGTTCTTCATCGGCCGTATAAAAGAGTAGACGATTGAAAAAAGAAAAAGATTGTAAATGAGTGAGAAAGACATAGGCCTCTTTCAGTAGAAGGACGATTAGTGCCGTCTCAAACCACGCTGCTAATTTAGGGACAGCCAGAGCCTCGTTTATTGATTAAAAGGGTTCAACATGAGCAGGTGAGGTTGGCTTGGATCCCATGGGTTGTTGGGGACTGCATGATTCAGTCCCCGGGACTGCATTATTCAGTCCCCGGGACGGGGTATGCTAGAATAGCGTTAGAGATGTCGCGGTTGTGTTCCGAACGGAGATCCTGTGACGTCTCCAAACGCAGAGAACGACCACTATGGGGGTTTTAGAGGGTAAAAATCTCCACATATTTGACCTTGACTTCCCCCAGAAGGCAAGGTAAATTTCCAACGATTTCCCTCTCAAAAAAAAAGAAAGGGGTTGTTTGAGTTGTATGGGACCTCTTACAACCTTTTGAATAATAATTATTGAAAAATATATCTATAGTATATAACTCTATATACTGATGGTGAAAGTACACACTACTGTACAATGACTAAATATTTAAAAAACAAGAAACATCTGCAGATAATTCACATCTATATAAATCCTTATGTGCACGGCGAGACCCTATCCTTATGCTATGGACATCCACAATATACACACAAAGAAGTTTGGCTTCTCATTCCTAATAGAAACAGCTAAGGAGTGGAACAACTTGCTTGCGTCAGTGTTCACGTACGAATACGTTGTGGGTGTCTTCAAGGAAAGAGTGAATAGGTTTCTAAGTTAATGCGATTTACTATCATAGACCACATTTCCGCTTAACAGGTGGGATCGTAGTTAAATATTGATTGAACCTTTATAAAGAAATATATAATTCGCACTAAAAAAAGGTCCTTATGATACCGGCGAATCACTTACGATGCGGGCGATAGTTCGCGTGCCGGCAGTAAACCGTGACGTACGTCAATTTGGGGACCGCACACGTGAATTTGGCTGAATGCCATGCATTGTTCGCGGCTGGATCTTTTATGAGGTCCGGTAAATTGTGCACACTATTCACTGGTACACGCTCCGCCGTGGCGGTGGTATACTGCCTTTGTTTTAGGGCGCAGTATGCCGTGGCCGTGTCGTCTTCAGAAATATATGAGACCATTAGGTAATTGGGGAGGAATTGGCCGGTTTATTTCGTGCAATTGCACAAGCAAATTAACTTTAAATTACATTGTACAGGAATTGTTAAAAAAAATACATAATTGAAATCTTTGAACTAATGTTTATTACGTGTATCCGAAGGAAGTTTACAGTTCGTTTAGTAAAGCGACTAATAATAGGTCGAGAACTTTTCTGTCTTAGCGAGCGTGAAATGAAATATATTCATACATAAAACATCCCAAAATAGAAAAATTATAAATTTAACCAGAATTACTAGTAGTAGGGCTTCATTACCAGGGACTATTTAGGTACGTACCTCCGCAGCTCCTATTGCAGCAGACAAATAGTAATGTGCAAACCTTACTGTGGTTCGGTTTGAAGGTTGCTGTAAAATTACTTGGGTAAAGAGACCTAACATCTTCCGTCTCAAGGCGAGCGCAATGTGGTGTTGTGTATACACTCGTAACTAACGCGATTTTGCTAAGGGCAAGTGTATCACTTATCATCAGGTGAACCGCTTGCTCGTTGACCTCTCTGCTGAAACTCGGTATTTTCTCTTATAAGGACAGAGTTAATTTATACAGATCTTATCTATAGCTTTATTATTATTAGCATTATATACGCTCCATCATGTTAGTACAGCTAATTAAAACGATAGTTTCTTAAAAAATACATTACCTTACGAATAAAATAAAACCGGTAATGAAACACAAAATAAAAAACAACTGATGCTCGGGGTCAATGACCGCACAGCCACGCCGGGCCTGCGACCCTATGGAATAAGGTTCAAATTGAAACGAATTACATCTCCACGTAAGTATGTGCGAATGTTAGCTGCCGGTTTTGTGTTTCATTGCTTGTTTTTTTGGTAATATATTTTTTATGAAGCTATCGTTTCATTTAGTTGTACTAACATCAAGGAGCGTAAAAAATGCTAATAAAATTTTTTAAAAACATGATTTTTTTATTCAGAATCGAATATTCTTGTGCCACTATCAAAGGTTTCATTAGTCTTCGTTTTCGGAAGCGGTCTATATGTGTACATGTACTAGCGCGTGTAATAGGTTTTACTTATCAGTATAGTCGTTAGGTAACATACTAAGGCCCTGCTAGTCATGTTGAGAATTATTAAGTTGAGTTTTTAATCTAATAAGTTGTATTATTCAAATAACTCAAACTGTAGCTGTTGGTAGTATTTGCACACCTTCACCCGGCGATACGAGTAAGCACTGCGAGGATGCCCACTAAGAGGGTTTCGTATAACAGGTACTACTAGTACTCGCTCGGAATTTACTTAATATTCACGGTAATACGAAATTGTTGGAATATGAAGGAGTCATACTAATACAATATAAGATTACGCGGTACAATTTAAACTTAAAAATAAAACTAAAAGTGTCCAACACATTAAATTTTGTAGAGGCCAAAGATTTAAATCCAATTTCTGATAATTTCATTTGTCAATGAGAATAAAAACCTGAAGTTTGCATATGGACCTTATATTCAGGTACATAGATATATTATAGCGTTAGATAAAACATGACATCTCCAAAACCACCTTCTTACTTCACCTCTTATTATACTTTTCTAGTCTCTAACCACGATAAAAATCTCCGCTCAACTAATAACCCGCTTCTTTTATGCCCTTCGCATACTTCTGA
>DWLS01004608.1:0-13732 GCA_018246255.1 Pachliopta kotzebuea | reverse complement strand
CTTAATATAAATAAAATTAATGTCAGTCCTTATCACAGTATTCTGTCTTCTTCGTGATCGAAGAAGGCTAGAGCATGGTTTATTTATGCTTCTAAAATATTATTAAGTAATGGGTGTACTAATAATATGTAAATGTACTTGGTATTATGGTACGATGGGACATGATTTTTTATTAAATGTCCCAAAATTAAATAAAGAAGAAAAAAAATAATTACTGAACTGTGTAAGTAACCGCTTAAACAGTTAAGTAATTACGTACGTACAACAACTACCTGAACTCAATCAAACGTCACCTGAGCAGGTGGTTCAAACGCCAGCCTTCCACTCCGATGGTACCAGGTTCGAATCCGACTTGCACCAATGATTTTTTAAGTTCATGTACAGTATAACACTAACTAATATCATGAGCTTTAAGCCAGTATCAAATCGAGTAGCTATATATACCTTACCTGCTAGTGCTCTACCCTACTAATCGAGAAACGAGATTGGCTCCCCAACAACCCATATTGAACTAGCGTGGTAGAAGACCGCCCAAATCTTCTCAAATATTGGGAGAGGTCTGTGTTCAGCGGTGGACGTGTACCAGCTGATAAAATAATAATTACAAGCTACAGCGTGACGGAAAAGGGAGAAACTTTGGATACAGCTCAGCCAATTTTCGATAAAGACACAGCTACAGATTTCTTTTGCTTTTCAAGTGTTTACTTATCAATTAATATATGTAACTCTGTACTTATAAATAATTAATTAGTGTAATCGATACTCTTTACTTATTTATTAAGACATACCAACAGTACACAAAACATTCAAGCTTAAAATTAACAAGTATAAAATTAAGTACCGGTATGTAAGCCAGTTGCTAGCATATACAGCAATCTCTTATAACACACTACGGAAAAATAGGCTAAATTTAAATGTTAATAGTATGACATAAGTAAAATAGAATTACCAAAAAAAAGCATGAAAACAAGAGTTAACTACCTACATACTTTCATCAACTATAAGCTAAGAAACTTGGATACGAGTTAGTTTTTGAGACCAGGACTCTCTTTACCCTTTTTGTCTTTCTCGATACTAAACGTTTTTTTAAATTGCTGTAGCGCCATCTCTGATTTCCCCATAAAACCCAGGAGTATACCATTTTCAGGCCGCTTGGTTGGGGCGGGCGGTATTCTTTACTTTGGCCCAAAGATTTACGATAGATGTCATATAAACAGAGAACACATTAATCAAAGCAGCTTCTTTAATATACTTAATCATCATAATCATCATTTCTACCGACGTACTATACTATACTTACTCTGTTATCAAAAATTTTAAAAAGTAACAAATAGGACTTAAACCTGAATATAAATTTAGATCTTTTTTAAATTATTTTAATTTATTAGCAAAGTTTCTCTTTAATTTAAACTAAAAAGACTTTTAAAAACACATGTTGAAGATATGTGAAATTAACTATAACATGTTTTTTTAAATATTATTATTTATGACATATGTTATTATTTAAAAAAGGAGCTTTTATGAATCCAAAATTCGTTTTTAAATAACAGAACCTTATAATCTATAGTGACGCAAGACGTGGCGCCAAAATTTATCACAGTTATCCTTAAAAGGAAATTCCATTTTGATCGCTCAAGGGTAGAACGACAAGGACTAAAGAAAACATTTCGAATTAAGTTTGTCTGTTTAAAAACTTCCTCAATATGTTTTACTTTGCATTGTTAAAGTAATTACTTATGCAAAATGGATATTGAGTAAGTAGGCGGTTTCATTACAGGGTTGCCAACTGAATCTCAAAATTATTAAATGAATACACTCTTACCAATAAGGTTTTAGTAGTAATTTTATTTAAAAGATATGATAGGATTTGAATGACGAGCATCTTAAGGAAAATTAAAAAAAATGATTTTTTTTATTTTATATGTTTATGTATTACTCTATGATTTCATATTAATCTAGATGGTATAGGGGTATAAAGGGTACCACATAACTCACGGGACCCAACCTAACCTCACCTGCTCTTGGTTCACTCTGCTGTTTAATAAACGAGGCTCTGATTCTCTACCAATCTGCAATGGGCCAGTGTGGTGGGAGACGGCTATTAAGAGAGCAGGCCAATGTCCAGCAGTGGACGTCTATCGGCTGATGAAGATTGTGTGCGACAAAACAATTCTTCTAACAGTAAATAAACGGGACCCTCGCTAGCAAAATTATTTGGGTATCGAGACTTAATATCTAACGTCTTAAGACGACGAGCGCAGTGTGGTGCTGTGTATACCATCTAATCCAGCGGCGCGTTGTTATGGGTATCACTTACTATCAGCTGAACACTTTGCCCTTCTCATCATCTGGTAATATAAAAAAATCCCAATTTCATAAATTTGGCAACCAGTACATTAAGTTTATTACAAAGTAGCCAATAATGGATCTGTTGTCGCCGCGAAGGTTCGCATGGCATTGGGGGTAAAAGGGATAAAATTACATGCAAATACTTATCAGTCAATTGCATCACTTGTGTATTGAACTTTGGTCAACACTTACTTTATATTTCATATAAATATAGATATATAAAGTTTTATAATATACACACCAAATACATTCATATTTATTATACACATTACTAATATATTACTAACATAAAAACGTATATTTTTCATAAGTTTCTTCAGTGGGATTTCTTAGGTAAGGAATATGTCCAGCAGTGGACTGCCGCAAGCTGATGTTGATGATGTAGAATCTTAACAGTTTTTCATATTGACGTTAGTTTTAATCTGACCTGCAGTCTATAGCTTTTAAGAAGAATACTGATGTAATTCCTTCCTGCCGTTGAAGGCGACTACATGGATCTTTGAAGGGATCCGAAGGTGTTGATTCCTCATTGCCTAATAAGCAAGCCCAGGTTGAACTACAAATATAAGGTCTCCGGCAAAAGAACAAAAGTAGTACGAGGAGAGGAAAGAGAAACAGCGATGAGTACTGTATGAGATCTTAAGTCTCCTTTTAAAGCATTAAACATGATCACAAAGAGAGTTTACAAATCCCAGTTAACCTTTTATGGCATTCCTCTCGATACAAAATTTACTAGTGGTAGGTCTTAGTAGCTGGGAGACAATCTAGATAGGTACCACCGAAGCTCTTATATCTACCGACAAATAGTAATATGCAATCATTACTATGTTCCGGTTAAAGGGTGCTGTGTGCTATTAAAATTACTGGGGTAACGAGACTTAACACTTGTCTCAAGGCGACGAGCGCTATGTGGTGCTGTGTATATCATTTTAACCAATGCCACTTTATTATCGACAGGCTTATTACCATCAAGCGAACTCCTTTCTCGTCTTATCGACTAAGGCTTAAGGCTTTAGATACAAAAGAGGTTTTCGTTAACAAATCTACTATAAAAATTTTCGCAAGTTAACAAGTTAACCGACAAACATACCCATTTGTATTTGTAATTTAACACGGGTTTATACCAATGGCCTTGCAGCGAGACCGCCGCCGCAGACCGCAGTTTATATAAACATTGTATAACTACATTGTTATTGTGCAGTATTAATATACAAACTCCTTGTTTGTTAGTGTGTTTAGATAACGATTTATAACTAAATTATCTTAGATCGAAGATGAGATGTATTACAGAACTATTCATTAATTATATGACGTATACATTGCTTGCTGTTGGAAGATTACAGAGGGAATGTAGGTTTAAGAAGCAATAGAAGGAGACACACAGACAGCTATTAGTACAGCTTTTCACTCATTATAAAAGAAAAGTTGTCAAAAAAAAAACATCTGGAGAAGATAGCTGGGATAATGCTACCTGTAAAGTAACCCGCTGATACCTATTCTAGATCAAATTTGAGAAAAATCATACCCACGCATAATATTTTATTAAATCAGCCGATAGACCTCCACTGCTGGACATATACCTCCCTCAATCCTGGGGGTATTTGGGTCGTCTCCCACCACGCTGGCCTAATACGAATTGGTGGGAGCCAGAGCTTCGTTAGCTGATTAGCAGGGTGCTTCATGGGCAGACGAGGTTGGCTTGGGTCCCGTGAGTTGTTGTGTGGGACTCATTTAATTGAATATCAGCTGTGAAAAATGTACACGTTTTTTAATGAATTATAAAGACTAAACTAGTACGACATTACGCATTGTTTGAAAAGTTGTTCTTCTAAATGGGCCATGTCCAGCAGTGGGCGTATATAGGCTGAAACGATAGTAAAGTGTGACGGCTGTTAAAGCATCCATCGCCGCTGTGAATAATGCCTGTCTTAGATGCATATTTATATTCATAAGCGGGACGGCTTTCAATAATTCAGTATAACTTTTTATAATACACCCACCACAGTGTATTTTTGTCGGCTGGTACACTCAGCTTCTTGTCTAAAATTAAAACTGTGAAGAGTGGGCGGCGATGCAATGCTTAACTCTTATATTCTATTTTAAAAATATTAAACACTGTCACACGTTTCGCTGAAACTGTAACTGTATCCACATACAAATAAAAGTCCTCTAAACTATTTGCAGAAGCATCAGAAATTTAATTTAGATTCTGGTAAATTGGATGATGTGGCCCGTACTCACAAATAGTTATATAAATATTACTTAAAAATATCTAAAAACGTACGTGAATATATATGGATCTGTTATAATTTTCCTCTTCAAATTAGTATGTGAAACTTTGTCTGGTTTTTGTTTTAAAACAAAACTATTACTAAATTACAAGTAGATTAGAATTTGATGAGAAGCCATGGTTGTATTCTGAAGTAAGATACTGTGGCCTCTTTAAAAGCTGAGGACGAACACCGAGGAGACTTTAGAGGGTAAACATCTCCATGTAACCTTGACCTCCAAGAGGCATGGTATCACGTGAAAGATTTTCTCGGAAATATAAAAAGATTCGAGTTCGTTATATGCTGTAAAGATGATAGTACTAAACTACTGGGTAGTAACTAAATAATTTGGTTGTATTTATGGTAAACATAGTACTAGTAGATTATTAAGTTATATATTCAATTCTTACAAGCTTTTACCGCTATCGAGACAACTTCGCTGTAACAAGCAGAGGCACATAACAATGCGTTTATTACTAAAAGCCGGTTGCCCAACAAGTGGGCTTGTAGAACCTGCTGCACTAAGTGGCCTAATAGATCATATTATCTATAACTATCACTAACTACACGCAAAACAAGAAAATGACTGTAATAGATTTATCCTGCGCGGACGGCTTATATCACCAATCTTGCTCTACATTAGCTTCTATGCCAATGAAGAACTGGGATCTGGTTAGGAGATTATTTGTACTTGGGCGAGTGAAAATATTGGGGTAATGAGACAAATTTTACTAGTGCTAGATCATTTTTGCCGGAGACTGTCTAAGTAGCTACCACCGTAGCTCCTATTGCAGCCGACAAGCAACCCTGTGCAAACATTACTGTGTTCCAGTTTGAAGGGCCTTTAAGATAGTGAAATTATTGGAGTAACGAGACATGATATCTTATATCTTAATGTGATGAGCACAATGTGGTGATGTGTATCATCTTCACCAACGTCGCGTTATTATAGGCCTGCTCGACTCGTAGTCGAACAAAAAACATGCTATGAGCTTAATAAGGTGTAGTGTATTACATCGTGACTATAATATATTATGAGAGTGCGTATCACTTACAATCACTTGTACATTTTAACTATTTCGTCTCGTTTTTAAATAAAATAAAATCGTGGTGTTTAGATAAATTAAAGCCCAAACGAGCATCTGAACAAAGCACGCGGTGAGCTTAATTCCGTAACAAGCATTAACCTATATACTGTGACGACAGACCTTTTTGCGTCACCGTGCGGTTATATAGCGGATGTTTATAATAACGACTTATAATCTACCATTTTACATAAATACACATTCCCCTTTATTATCAAAAGTTGAAAACTAGCAAAGATCCTTTAAGAAAAGTGAAATATTTTTGTAACACACGTGTAAACATGAATCAATAGGAGGTCTCATATATCATCGGCCTGTAGTCGTTGGTTATCAAAAATACGACTAAGGTAAACCCAGCCTGTCGAAGAAGGAGACTAAAAGGGTGTACGGGTTCCCAGGTTTAGATTGTGAGGGTCATCACTGTCTATTGAGTGAGCCCTAGGCGGACGATATGTACGAAGTGGTCTCGTAATTTGTCGTAGCATATAGTTAACGCAGGAACAGGCAACAGCTCTCTCCGAGATGTGTATAGCAGCAGTGCAGGAAGGCACCGGTGAGTTCCGTAGGTAATCCCAGGGCCTTCCGCAATGAATCAAGAATGACCACAAAGTGGGTTTTAGTGTTTAAAAATCCCACATAACCCTGACTTCTCCCCCAGAAGCAGGGTATCTTTAGAAGATTTCCCTCGCGACAAAAAAAAGGCACATACCACCGCAGCTTCTATTTCTACCGCAAAATAGTATGAGCAAACATTACTGTATTCCAGTTTGGAGGGTGCTATGTGCTAATGAAATTACTGAGGTAAGGAGACTTAACACTTTACGTGTCAAGGCGACGAGCGCAATGCGGCGTATACCATTTTTACCAGGGCTATGTAGCTACGGGCAAAGCTTATCACCTCTACGCATAAAGAAATATTTGAATGTCTCATTTTATTGATATTTAATATGACGTAATTGATAATGAACTTAAATAACCTTTTGTTGAAAAGAAATGTATATTGTCTTATAAAAGATAGTAACAATAAGGTAACAGAGCCCAAGTACATGTCTTGATCATCATCATCGTTAACTATGGACTTGTTTTATAAACAAACACATATTTAGTATCTATATGATAAAGAAGAAAGTTATATATGACGTTCGACTGAGGTCATGTCGAAATTAGACTTCAAAACATTAAAACGATGAACACGCGAAACAAACGTACGTATCTGTCATAACATTAAATCTTGATCATTTATCTCTCGTGTGCTCACCTGTTAACGTGTGCCACTACTGTTCGGATGCTGCCTTCATAAATAATATTTTAAATATTGGTGTTGAACTTTCGAACTGGTATTTTTAGCTTAAGACCATACCACCACCACGTACTATCATTACTGAGCAGTTATCAGGGATACCATTTAGGTAGCTTCCTACCGCAGCTCCTGTTTCAATTGCCAAATATAATAGTCATATACAAAGTTTACTGTGTTCGGGTTTGAAGAGTGCTATAAGCTTGTTAAATTGCTCTTGTAACGCCCAAAGGTTGACTGGTAGAGAATGCCATATGGCATTAAGCCCGTCTGTGTACTCATTGTTTTGTGCATGAAGCATTATAAATAAAAATAAAATAAATAAATTACTTGGGTAACGAGACTTAGCAACTAAAGTCTCAAGGAGAAGAAATAATTAGGCTGCTGTATATAGCAGCTTACCCAGCGCCACGTTGTTATTGGCAAACGTATCACTTACTATCAAGTGACCACCTTGCTCGTCTTGTCGACTTGAATAATTAAAAAAAAGTCATTGAGAATCCAACTCAAGGCTTTTCATACGTATCACCTAATTCCACCTATACAAAATGAAGTATCGCCGCTTTCATTTCACATTAGACGCGAATGCAATAAATATTGTAGTGCTACTTTGAATATATTAATCATTGCTAAGAACCGTAAAACTAATATAAAATCAATTAGCTACTAACAATTTATAACTTGATTGTCACTTATACTCGATATTCAACTTAAAAACGCTAATATTTCACACCTTCGATGATAAGGAAGCTTTAACTTAAAAAGCTCTATTAGCCGTTTTAATGGCGATCATTTATAAGAACTTTGGAGCTTCTGATAAAAGTGAAACTGGCTTTGTAAGTGGAACTCTTATATAACTCAACATGTTCTGTTCAATGAGGAATCTCTTTATGTAATACTAATGAGTATTTTAATATTAGTTATCTTTAAAAAAAAAACAGTTAATTACCGCATACATTTTGACCGCTTTCCATTTACTTAGTGAAAAATAATATTAATAGTTAAAACTGAAACTTCTTTCTCCTGCTCAGCACTATAGGAAAAATATTCCTACATTACTTTTTGGCAAATGAGATTACTGGTTAACAAGAAATTATGTGTCACGATGTTGAATATAATCTGGTATTGTGTAAACACTGTAACTAAATATAGCGTTTAGACTATAAAATATAGATGCTGTGTGTTGATAAAAACTTTAGTTAGACACAAATGTTATCATTTACTAAAAACATTGTTTTTATCAAAAAAAAGTTTGTAATACCATGTCAATCTCTCTTTAGTATCTGTTCCTTGTGTCTGAGGATTACGGACAGCAATAGAGTTGCATCTGTAGTAGATGATCTGAAATGGTTCTTTTACAGCGCGATATCGATATCTTTGTAATATCATTCTCTTCCAGCAGTTTTGTAAAGAGAGAAAATGTAAAAAAAACTGTTAATAATTGTAACTCATCTTTTACCTACTTAAAGAAGTCACGATAGCTCAGTACATAAAGTCATCATACTTGCTATAAGTTACTGCTTATTCCGACTGAGCTTTAGCTTCCGGTAGTAGTGTTTTGTGGACATGTAACATCAACACTATACTTATAAGTTAAAACTTTAAGTGTTTATTTTGGCATAACCAAAACTTAGATAGCGAAAAGATACTGTAAACAAAAGTAATGTTACTGACTTAAACCCAATTTGCGCACTAATAATTCACACCTACAGATGTATACAAGAGGTGTGAAAATATTTGCTTTACTATGATCCGCGCGATTTGCCCCGTCTATTGACTTCTGTTGTTCAACTGTAGTGCTTATCGCGCCACTGGAGAATTGTCCAAATATTTGTCAAATCCACACCCAGGAAGACAAGTGTTTTCGCGATAGTAATCTTCTGTTTATTAATAATTTTTTTTAATCGATTACGAAGAGCAAGAGCACAACATTTCAAAAGCAATTCGCTGGTCTCACTTGCTACTGTAAAAACTATATTTCTATAATACATCTAATCTTTATATATGTATATATATTTATATACATTTCATCTTGAATGACGCTGTAGATAGTTAAATTGTTAAGACAATAACTATTGTTATTAAGACTTGTTAAAAATTGTTAAGACGATATAATATGTTTAAGTAAACTTAATGCTGAGGTACCTATATCTTTAGTACCATATCCAGCAAAACTAACCACCAACCCCAAAATTATTTTTTTTTTACGTAATATTGATAAAATCTTGAATAATGATTATTAATTGATTATATAATTTTTTGTATAAAAGATTAAGTCACGTTAATTTATAATTGAATACGAAACACAAGCAATATATATTAGATTGACTAAAGTAGACAAATCGAAATATACTACAAGGGCATGTATAAAAGCGAATAACTAATTTTTAAGACGGAAGTAAAGCAAAAGTTACTTTGAAACACAATAGTATAGAACAATAGATTTTTTTGTATTATTTTCATATAGCGTATCAATTGATGAGCGGAAGTTCCGAATCTCGTAACTTGTGTAGAGAAACTTGCAACTTAAAACCGTACACGGTTGACAAACCACGATACTATAAAAAAACTGGAACAGTGTAATATTCCATATAATAATTATATTATTATAGAAAGAGGTAATAACAGATTTTTGACTTCAAAAGGTTATCAATCATGTATAGAAATCTTTCTTTTATACGAAGTGATGAGACGAAGTAGGAGTTCACCTGATAGTAATTTATAAGCTTGTTCTTAACAATGTGACGCTGGTTAAGATGGTATACACAGCACCACATTGCGGTCGTCGCTTTGAGACATAAGGTGTTAAGCCTCGTTACCCCAGTAATTTCACTAGCTACAACACCATTCAAACCGAAACACAGTAATGTTTGCACAGTACTGTTTGACGGCTGCAATAGAAACTGCGGTGGTACCTAAACGGTCTCCCGCAACAGGGATCTTTATTTTTGTCGCGGGGGTAATCTTCAAAAAGATACCCTGTTTGTAGAGGGAAGTCAGGGTTATGTGGGATAAGTACCCACTAAAAACCCCTCGGTAGTCATCCTCAGTGCATTGCGGAAGGCTCCGGAATCTCCTACGGACTCACCGGTGGCTCTCTGCACTTCTGCTAAACACATCCCGGGGAGAGCTGTTGCCCTCCCCAGCATAAACAGCGTACTAGGACAAGGTACGAGACCACTTAATACTTGTCGTCCACCGTGGGCTCACCGAATGGGCCCCACCCTTAAAGCCCGCGAACCCGAAAACCCTTTCAGTCGCCTTTTACAACAGGCAGGGCATACCTTAGTTCTATTTTTGGTAGCCCGAGACTACAGCGCTAATCAGAGACCTACCACCACTAAACATAAATTCAAATATTTACTTAAAGCAATTTTTTTTAGAATACTTCTACAACGAGAACGTGGTATATTTTTTAATGCAACTGTATCATAAATATCCTCGAACGTATTCCGGTAGCTTAATTATCGGCCATCGCATACACGGTCCGGACGAAAAAAGATTTATAATATTATCTCTGCTTATTTTAGATCTGTCATGTAATTAATGGTTTTACCACCTAAATCGCATCGTTCATACTATTCCGAAGGAATTTGGTTCTTATTATTACTCAAGTAACAACTAAAATTGTATCTAATAAATAATTTTATTGAATTATACTATACAATGATTTGATTTGCAGGTAAATGAAAAGTAGTCACAGCTCATAGCTCTTAATACAATTGGCTAAAGTCTAATTTGTAATATCGGCAATTGGATAAGTTCTTTAGCGTATCAAAGCTGCAATACGGCCTCAGAGTTAAACGAACTTAAACTTGACCTTTAGATTTGTTGCGAACTTATCGAAGTAAGGAGTTAAAGTTATATACTTAACTCTCTTTCTTACACCATTACTTTCATAGCATTGGTAAAAAAATTAAAAGTAGTGTATATGAACAAATGTCAATTTATTCTCAATATATAAAGAGGTGATAATATATACATACAAACCTAGTAAATATATATATAAATTAAATATAGATTTTTATGTATAACAAATTTGCGTATTACTCTCGATGGTCCTTCTAAACAACTCTTTCACATTGTAATTAAAAGATGTGATAGGCCCCACAAATTTTCAAGATTTGAAATTTTGGATATGGTGATTAAATGACTATAGTAATATGTTTATTTGCATAATTACAAAATATGTCAGCAATTGCTTTGTTTGTACGTAGGAGTCAAAGATAAACAAAGGCGGTCACCTACCTAATAACTCAAAGAGAATCATCGCCTGTTGTCTTTACTATTCGTTTATTAAAAAAGTACAAATTAAAATTCATACTTCTAATAAAACTTTATTAAGTAAAAACAGATATAAACAAAATGATCTGATGATTATTTATGTGCTCTTCTTCCATATATTTACAAAAGAAATAATCATAATGAAGTGTAGCAAATTGCGGTGATCAAAGCTGTTTCTTTCAGACAATCAGTTGATTAATACCAAAAATATCGTTTAATATCATAAATAAAGTATTAAGCGATAGTAAATCAACATTCGCGTGGTCGTTTATAGTTTAATCGGATTTGAATATGTTTAATTTGGTGCAATGTTTAGGATATATCAAAAACAAAACTACGGTTTGTTTATAGCGAAAAGATTTATTTTTGTACTACCAAATCACGAGATGAGCAAGACATTCTTGTATGTGTTGGTTAAGATGATGTACACTGCACCACATTGTACTCATCGCCTTGAGACTTTGATTTTAGCACTAAATATTTCATTAACTGCTTCGGTTGTGCTGCGAACGGAGATCTGACCTCCCCAAACGTTGAGGACGACCACCGCGCAGGTTTTAGTAGGTAAAAATCTCCAGATAACCTTGACTTTTTAGCCGTAACGTCCTTTAAAGCAGAATAATACTTAAACGGTCTCCAATTTTTTTGGGTCGTGTAGGAATTATTTAAACGATATCCTGCTTCTTGGAGAAAGTCCTTCTGTTAGGCTTCTTCTTTAGGAGAGGATCCGAGATTTCTTACAGAACACACTCTTTAAAGTTTGGGTTCATCTCTCTTGCTCACGGACCTGTCTTCCTCCTCTCAAGGCCCACGGATCTGAAAACCCTTTTAGTCTCCTTCTACAACAGATAAGGCTTACCTTACTTCTATTCTTACTAGCTTGTGACTACAACGTCAGCAGCAAAGACCTACCAACATTAAAATTTAACTGCTCTAACCGGATATAAAATTTGCATGTGTTACTTTGATTTAAGGTAAAAAAAAACTAATGGATGTTTTAACTAATTAATATAGGATTATTAAAAGTTGTATCCTGAATGTAGATCGAGATTTAGTCAAGAGACCAATTCATTGTAACCGAACATCTTATTGGTTACTCTACAGTTGTATGGTTATGCTAATGAAGTGAGTGACTGATAATTATGTTAATGACATTATTAAGCACGCTAATGGAATAATTTAACGATATTTTAAGTTTTATTGTACCAAATCTGTCCGCGTAATGGTTTAACTATTGGGGCGATACCACACTATATGAATTATAAGTTTAAACATCACAAAAGAAAATGATGAGGAAATACCCATTTTGCTTTGCTCCATATCATAAACATGATTAGTATTTCTTATTAGAAATGGTAAACCGCAAACTTAGTCATACAAAATTTAAAAAAATGATAAGTAAGAGAGGTGGAGTTTGGATAGTGGTAGGGTTTAAGCCAGCTACTCACACATTTTAAATTTACCGCCATCAATTTGGAAATAAAACTTGACATAGATACTTAAAGTTTAAAGTTTACTTAAGGTTTATATTAAAAAAATAAAATAAAGGATGTATAATAAAACTAATGAATTAGATAATTGAAAACAACTATATTTTTTAGAACATATAGGAAAAAGCTGAAAATTTATTATCCAAGTCTCTATTACTTTATATGTTCAGAATGTATAGCCCATGGGCGAACTTTCCTGCTTTGAACTCAAAAGTTATGATTCGATTCTAAATAAAATTTCTCCATTTTTCTTTTCTCCTTCCACAGTGCAAACTTTGACTTTATTTATCTCCTTAACCGGAAGAGTTATTGACTTTCTATTTCGTACTTTTCGTCTCCTTATCCGGTACTTTATTTTATCCGGAAAGAGAGTCCATTTAACTTTTCCGGTTTAAGAGTTATAAGTGTTACGGAGTATTTCCATCAACGCATCAGTCTCCTCTACGCTGATGAAATCAGGTCGATACTAAAATTAGATAAAAACTAAACTATATATGTGATCACAGTCATAATGACTTTTAGATGCAACTAGTGCCATAAAAAACTCAAATTATGGTTTCACACAAACTCAAAATAAAACATAGCATTACTACAATTTTTTTTTACAACCCTATTATGTGCCCAAAACATTCTCTATCGTATTAATTATCAAAATAAAAGCATACCGTAATGTATAGTTTTGTGATGTGACTATAAAATGAACCACATCAGTGTGGGAGGAACCTAAATAACGAATAAAAAAATTATCGGCCTTACAAAAGACGTTCCTCCCATCGGACTGGTTTCAATAGAATATATTACCATCGAATGATTAATTGAACACCATGATCGCGTACTGTCGACTTTACTGTATTAACTTAAACACAATTTACTATTATGGTTATGTAATTTAATTAAACAATTATTAATCTAAATAAATAATAATTTAAAGTGCGAACTGGTAGTATAAAAAATCTA
>DWLS01004607.1:0-13734 GCA_018246255.1 Pachliopta kotzebuea | reverse complement strand
TAATTGCAAGTAAAATATCAAAATCCACAGTGCAGAAAGCATTGCTGAAATCCAACAATGTCAGCACCGTGAGCTTTATAGAGAGCGTGAGAATATATATACACTGCCTAAAAGATGAAGTACATAAAAAATATTAAATTACTCCATAAAATATCATATCATTGTAAGAAGTGCATCGTAGATTATGTTAACCTTCTTAAACCATCCCAGTGATCATGCTTAATTTATAACGAGAGGTCCCGAGTCTGTGGTACTACAAACACGAGGCTACTAATTGTTTGCCGTCCCTCTAAGCAACACTTAGCATGTGATTTTAAGTTAATATGTTACCGTTGCCAGAATCCAAGCCGTTGCCGCCGGCTCTTAATTCGGCTATCGTCTGCGCTAGCAAAGCATTTTCCCGTTCCAACGCTTTCAATGCAGCTCGATCACCAGCGTTCGAAGGTGCCTTCAAGCATAAATAATACAAATGTTGAAAATTTTTATAATAATAGTAAAGACATGTCTGAATAATTTTTTTTAGTATCATTCATTCGATGGTAATTGACACATCCACCCATAAAAATATGGCTCAAATGAGAATACTACACCATATTGTGCGCGTGGGTGGCCGCCTTGATGTAAGTTGTCTTTTTACCTCAGTAATTTTATTGTTTATTCCTCTCTCCAAACCTGCACATGGTCATCTGCATATAGAACTGTAAGTGCTCTCGTTTCCGAAACGAGCTGAGCATGCCGGGTTTGCGTACCTGACTGGGAGCATTTTTAGCAGGACTTAGCGGCGTCGGCGCTCCCAAGTCGGACAGCCGCGAGCCCGCAGTGAAGGTAAACCCAACGAATGGTAGGTGTCGACCGGAAAAGGCGGCAGACGGCGGCGGCGGCGGCACCGCCTCCGATAGGCTTTAATACAATTTTTTATATTTTAGATAAATTATGTATATTTATGCAGATTATTTGTTTATAATAACAGAATGCAGATGTTAGTAATAAAATACAGAAAAGTAAGAGATGGAATAAATGAAAAAAATCAGATAAACAGTGAACCGATGAGAAGTCGACCGATTCAAAAAGAAATGAAAACAGTGGTGGGTACAGCAGTTTTAAAACACAATGTAAAAAGTGTCTCATACATTGATAGTCGGAACACAACTGCTGTTACGGAGACAAATTTTTAATATAATGGTACATAGGTAAGTTTGCAAAAACTCTACTACTAACGAAACTAGCCTATATATTGTTGCGGAATCGAACGCGAGACCTCTGTATTACAAGAAAATACTTATCCACTGTACCACAGAAGTAGTTAACATTTGCACAATACCGTATATCCGTGTCATCGACGTCGAAATTCGAGGTGTCGGTGGGGCTGGAGACGTCGGGGACGAAAGGCGCTTGCATTTCGCGGAGGTTCTCCCAATCGAGGCCAAGAAACCACGGGTGGCTCTGTAAATATAAAGGTATTTTTATCAATAAAAAAATCTTTCTCTTATGTAACCATAAATACTGAAATATTAAACTTTTTATTTATCATAGCTTGACTACATAAATGTATTTTTGAGTAATATATTTATATATATAAAATATGTTACCTGAAAATCGTGCAACCCATTCTTCCCTAGCCTGTTCTCTGAAGAACATATCAATCTACGTATCAGATCCTTCGCCTCTTCTGAAACCTGAAACAGGAATAAAGACTTTTATAGTATTGTAAGAGGCGCCTTCTGGAACAGGTCACTGCAACAACTTAATGACCACGACCAGTCTGTCAAGATTGCAACAATTAAGAAGTTAACAATTTGTTAGCTAAAATGATCTATGTAAGCTTTTCCACAGTACTAACAATGTGTAAATATAGTAACTAAGTAGTAATAAATAATTTTTGGAATAATGATACAAATTCTAAAAAAAAATTATTTTTTGGTTGGGTGAAACAACCTCAATTTCATTTTCTAGAGTGATTCCCAAAACATATAATATCTGAATCGAAACAGACTATTGCCTACTATAGTTTGCCATGTCGTGAAACAAAATTAAGGAGACACTTTACTATCAAAAACTTTTCGGTAATCACTTCCTCAAGAGCTTAACATCGGGCAAAATAAAGCTAAAATTATGTCCATCAATTAGTCATAAAAGTATACAGCTATGCTTAAAACATATTTTACCTGAGCGGCAAGCTCGTCTGGTGGGGGGCAATGGAAGCAGCGTGCGTGGTTCATAATTTTCCCGTAGGTCTCCACCAGTGACTCCGCGTAGAATGGAGTCTCACCGAAAAGCATCTCGTACATACAGACACCTAAAAATACATATTTTTATAGTATATAATTCGGTTCTCATAGATGTTACTAGTTTTTACCGAGACAAAGTATTTAAATCTTGTAGTGTTTTTTAAATTGTTGGGCTAGTCACATACCATACATAAAAAATATAACATTTCTGTACCATTAAAAAAATATAAACAGAATTTTTATAATCTTCTCTTACCGATTGTTGTAAATCATAGAAAGAGGAAATCACAGCAGACTATTCCTACTGCTTAACAACAGTGTGCAAATATTACTGTTTTAATTTGAAGGACACTATAGGTAGTTAAACAAAGGTTAACCAGTCTCCAGTATAACTCAAGGGGTCAATGTGTTATGTACAACCTTATCTTTTCAATGTTACATATTAGTTAAACCATATTCAAATACGTACCTAATGACCACCAGTCACACTCTGGCCCGTAACGCCCTTGACCATCCTCCATAGCCTGAGATGAAAATAAAACGTTTTTAATTTACCTTTCATTATATCAATAGGCAAAACTATTTCTGATGATTGATTCGTAATAAAATAATACTTTTAAGACTAAATTAGCTTTAATTAAATATATGGCATAATTTTGTTGATAAAAAGAATAAAATAAAAAAGTTTACCCTTAATATTTCAGGAGATATATAATCAGGAGTACCCACAGCTACATTACTTTGTACCTGCAATATATACACAAAGCTACACTTGCGGTAATTTTTAAAATATAATAATAATGATGTTTTTAAAAGCAATTAAAAAAGAATAGTTAGTGCGTTGAAAAAAAAGCAGCATAATGAAATCAACATCAGAACGCCAGGAGATGCTGACGTGGGACAACAAGTGGGGATGTTATTATTATTCAATCCAAATGAATGCAATCCTTAGTTTCTTCTGAAAACTTTTTGTATAACTGTGTTAGCAAACAAGCACAGTATGTGTTTTATCATAGTACTACCTTGCCGTCGTCCCCTAGCCGCAAGCAAGAACCAAAATCCGCCAGCCTGATATGACCACTGGCATCCAACAGCACATTGTCCGGCTTTATGTCTCTGAAAAAATCAATAGCTAATATGTAATAAATAATATCTGTAGAACTTTTTTATGTCTTCAATTATTTACAATTTTTTTTAATGTATTCTCAATAGTTCAGGCTGAAGACATTTAAATAGTTTGAATATATTTTCACGATTCCACTAATCCGTAATAGGTGCAATGAAGGGGTTAACTATATAGGTACATAAATTTTTAATAAGTCCAACATAAACAAACATACAACTTTACAACAATTTAAAAAAAAAGAAAAACTTCTTTAATAAAAAGCAAAAAACGCTCTATTACAGCTTTAGTAGACAATTTTTTTTTAATTATGCTTAACTACATAAGAACTCTTTCATTAAACTATATATTAAACTAATATCAGTAGTTTTTTCTTATTCGAAGTTTATTTATAGGGGATAAGATCGTGGTGTTGTACACATCACTTACCATTAGGTGAACGAACCCTTAGCTCTCCTCGTTTGCTTGTAATTACCTGTGAACGTAGCGAAGCTCATGCACGCTTTGTACCGCGAGCACCATCTCCGCGATGTAGAATTTTGCCATGTCTTCCGGCAGCCGATCTTCGAACTTCGATAGCAGAGTCAGAAGATCACCGCCACAGTAGTAATCCATTACCAGATACTGGCAACACAAATAGTGTATTAGGAAGTAATCAATATTTTTATTTTTAAATATAATTCTTCAAATTGCTGTTTGTATGCCTTCATGCTTATGAAGGCATACAAACCTCATCAACCAACGGAAATATTTATTTATTATATTAGCTAACTGTTCCTTTCTAGGTGATCAGTCTCTGTAGCACAATTTTATTTATAGAGAAAGTAAGGAAATGAGCGAACAGTTCATACGACAGAAAGTGATCATTGACGCCCATGGACAGTCGCAGCCCAAGGGTCGTAGCTGCGTTTTGACCTTGAAAGAGGAAATCTTAAATATGTAAATATTTATATATTGTCTCAAGATGATGAGCACTAATTAGTGCAGTGTATAGTTCTAATTACCGCCCCATAGGTATGCGAAAGCATGTCATTTTCCATCAAGTGAACCTCTCTCTCCTCTCGTCGCACCGTCACATTAAAAATTTTGCTTATTTAAACACAATACTACTTTTCCTTTTTTTAATTCAACCTTTACTTTGTTTATACTTGGATCTAAGTTACGTATAATTAATAAGAAATAATAAAATATATATTTTAGTATTTACCAAGTTATGTTCGTCTTGAAAAGCGTAGTGTAAATTTGTTATCCATCTCCTATCCCCAAAAACTAAAACATCTCTCTCCTCTTGGAAGCACGCAGTTTCAGCCCTCTGTAAAAAGAATATATCATTATTAGTATCATTATACATTGATAGGTCATGTTATTTGACGTAACAAGCATGTCTTATCTTGATGGTGATAAACATGGAAGTAATAAACTCGAAAAAACATGGCACTTGTTATGTTGATGTATGTATACTGCACCACATTGCGCTCGTTGCTTTGATACATAGGATGTTAAATGCAGTACCCGATCCGATACTACAGTAATTTCAATGGCTACAACTGTTAAATATTACTGAATTTATAGTGAATGGTTGAATCTTAAATCAAATTTCTGATAATTTATGTATGCGGCGAGACGCGAAAGGGCTGACGGTAAGTTATATGCTTGACAATACCAATTTGCACTGGTTAACATGGTATACAGTACTACATTGCAGTCATAACATTGAGACAGATAAAGTGAAGTATCCTCCTCTCTTTACCCCAGTAATATTACAAAAACAAAAAATATTACAAGCATATAACACCTTTAAAATTGTAACATAGTAATGTTTGCAAACTGATGTTTGTCTGTTGCAACAGGAGTTGCGGTATTTGTTACCGAATACCTAAACGGTATTCGGTAACAAAGATATACCATTAGTAATTGACTGATTGAAAAAGCTGTTTTCAATAATAGTAAACACATCAGCTCGCCTTAAGCATTTCCCATTTGTTCAATATCTTCATCGCATACACTCTCTCGCCAGTGGTTGCAGACACGGTACCTCCGGAAGCAGCAGCCATATTGCCACCACCATCAGCTCCCTGAGAATATTGCAATAACACCATTTTAAATATTTCAAAATTCATTAAATAAAAATCATATTAAAACTAAAATAAATATTTTAACATCGGCATATTCAAAACCATTTTATATTAAAATTTAATATTTAATAAACATTGTAAATATAAAATATAAATTTAAGTATAATATTTTATATATATTACTGCAATGTAATTAAACTAAAAAAAATATTAATATCTTATATAGTACAAAACCTATCAAAAATATATATAATTTTTTATAGCCTTTTGATTATATAAGACAGATCATAAGTAGACCAACAAAGTATATATTAACATAGATACCACCGCCTCTTTGTAATGTGAAGTAAGTATTAGGTTTTAAAAGTGGAATAAAAAAGCATGCTTTGGAACTACAAACTACAGGTAGTGAGCTTTGTGAGTTATGTTGATCTTTTGCCATTATTACTAGTTGTTTATTGTTTATTATTATTTCTGTTCCTTTCCTCTCCTTGCGTGTATCCTTTTTATTGACATCAATTACAAATTAATATTACGCACACTTATTAGCAATCAATTTATTTATGTAATTTTATTAATAGTTATTCTGTGTTAAAATTTCATACAGTTACAACTTTACCATTCCTCTCTTTTCGTTAATTACTTTAATCAAAATTTATTAAGGTTATTGCATGAAAGTCTCGCACCATTGCATACATACAAGGGTCCAACAGAAAACCAGCGCTACTGCTAATTGCTGGAGTATTGCTGAGTTGGATCCTATTCAGCTGCCTACTGCTATTATTGTTTTTTTTTAATGTTCATATTTGTGTTCTGTTTTTGTAGTGCTACTATATGTGTATTTTTAGGCACACTGAAATAAATATTTTTCTTTTCAGATACCTCTTAATTGTATGTGTATATAACTAATGACATACATACATTAGTAGCTCTAGTTCATATATGTTGATTATTTTATATTTAACTACGTGAACAAGTGCCTACCAAGAGTGAAGAGACCAAGAAGAATAACTAAGATATACCTGCATATATGAAGCACGGACGACGCAAACTTCCCCAAAAGCCCCTCGTCCTATCACCTTCACCAGCTCAAAGTCGTCCCTGGACAGCCTGAGTCGCTTCAATGCCGCAGCTACAGGTTTTACTGAAAATCAAACGGGTTTTTTTCATGAAAGTAGAATTTAGGAACGACGATTATATTATCATATGCATCATTAAGTAGTTCTTTGTACACTGGTAGTAAGCTCTGCAACTCCTATTTCAGCCAATAATAGAAACATTTGTATGTCCCTGATTACTATGGCTAGTTAATTTACTATAGTTACTAGTCAATGTCTTGTCTCAAGATTGATTCTAGCATCACTTCGTAATGACATATTCCTTACCTGATACGAATTTTCTACTTCTTTCTTCGTTGTATGAGATAGAAGTTGGTTCCTTTCTCTCTTTTAACCGTTTCTCATCAGCTATATACTGAGTTCTACAGACATAATAAACTAGATATATTAAACATACCGTATTGAATGAAATCAGCTACAGCCTTCTCCCTCCGCAGGCTACTGTTGCAGCATTCGTCGTACAGCACTAGCAGCATATCCAGCAGCGTCTCAACGCTGAAACCGCTAGTGCGTGGACCCTGAAGCCGCCTGGAGACGAACATCGTCTCGATCTGCTTGAGACGCTTGATGCCCAGAACTGCGAAAATCATTACAAAAAATTATTTTTTAATTTTAATTAATCTATAGTTGGAGTAATAGAAAAATCTTCAAATATCTATATATATTATATATATAAGTATCTATTGTATCATCTTCTTTTTCTTCCCATCTCTTCCCCTTCCCCAAATCCTCTTCCCTCGTCTCCCTCCTCTCTCTTATACTATATAATTTATATATACATATATACTTTTCAGCTCGCGGAGTCCGGATCCGCGAGCTCAGAGTCCGATGAAGCTTTCACGGCCATAATAGAGGCCAAAAGCAAAAACTTCATCCGAAAAAAATAAAAAAAAATCTATCAATGGTTGTATTTAAAGGGTCATTAAAAGAGTCGAAAGGAAAATTTATTGTTATTTTGTAGTAACGAGTAAACATTCAATAAAAAAGCTGTCATGTTGAATTACAAACAAACAAATATTGTTTGTTTAAACTATATATGTAAAAACCTACAGATTTGATTTTATCAGCTATGTATTTATTTAAACATAATACTAAAAAAAACGTTAAAATATTTGATAATTACAGAAGGCGAGTGATGAACTTGGAAAACCTAATTAACTACAACCTTCATATTTTAAATCTGTCGCCAGAACAGTATTGCTGTGTTCTAGCTTTATATGAGAGCCAGAGAACCATTCCTGACCTGATTGTTACTTACCCGTCATAAATTATATATTCAAATGTTAGGTCGTTGCAGATAAAAATATTTGTACAGTCAATGCTACATGAATGCTTTTAGACTTTTTATCTGTCTAGATCAGAGTTCCCCAAACTTTTTTGTGTCGTAGACCCCTTGCCGTGTTTTCCCGTGTTGTGTAGACCCCCTACTTACCTGATATTGATCTCCTGTAAATTTCTAACTGTAGTGGAGTTTAATGTTAAAAACTTAAAGTAAACAACACGTTAATTTATACATTTATTAATTGAATTTAAGTTAAAACTGCTCAAAATAAAATTTTGTATCTGTTATACAAAATATACGTAACAATAAATAAACTATAAATAAAATAACATATATATATAACATATACATAATATATATGTTTTGATATTATAAGATAGTATGATGTAAGTAAATAGGTACTATCAGTGTATGTGTTGAGATACACTATCGTGGACCCCCATTTTCATTTCATGGAGCCCCAAATTTTTTTTCGCAGACGTAGACCCCTTGCAGGTTGTCATAGACCCCTAGGGGTCGATATAGACCACTTTGGGAATCACTGGTCTAGATGCACGAATCATTTTAAAGCAATCGCTATGTGGCTATTATGAGCTTAAACATTTCAGATCTGCTATTCCGAAATGCCTATTCAAATGAAGACACTTGAGAATTTGCCCACATTTCCCAGCAGAAGACATTTATAACACCCACAAGAGGGGAAAAGCTATTACGAAAATATAAAAAAGACTTCTTTGAAACGCCTGCGAGCTAAAATTAACCCACCGACCCACTGACCTGGTGCAATAAGGGCCGCAAGCGCTCGCCTTTTTATCTTGTTTATATACAGCGATGCGTTTTCAGTTCAAAAGTGGTTTGAAATATGGATACAATAGTTCATTATTTGCTTAAGTACCAACAGATTGTTTTTACAATTTTTTTAAATCAAATTTACTTTTAGAATACCTAAGTAAAAGAAAAAAATTGTTTGTTTAAAACGTTGAATGAATATTTCAAGGATTTTATCCTTAAAGTTAAAGAAGAATTTCCAAACGGATTTTCAACAGAGAAAAAATCCAATTTCGTAGTCACCTGCTTCATACTTTAGAGCAGGGATTCCCAAAGTGGTCTATATCGACCCTTATGGGTCTATGAAAAGAAAATGGTTGGTATTCGCTTTGTGGTCGCAATACTTAATTGAACTTGTAAAACAGATACAAGATTTTATTTTGAGTACTTTTAATTTAAATTCAATTAATAAATGTTTATATTAACATGTGTTGTTTACTTTAAGTTTTTAACACTAAACTTCACTACAGTTAGAAATTTACAGGAGATCAGGTAAGTAGGGGGTCTACACAACACGGAGAAACAAGGCAAGGGGTCTACGACACAAAAACAGTTTGGGGAACTTTGCTTTAGAGTATACTTAATAAAAAAATATTTATTTTTCGCCTAAGTAGTATGTAAAGTAGATATGTATAAAAGTAACTAACAAGATCTGCCTTTACAACTGCACCTCGTTTGAGGAAAGTAAATTAATAACACAGCTCCCTACTAACTGTAACACAGTAATATGTGTAATACTATGACTGTTGTACATTTGTAGTTAGGCTTGAAAAGAATGACAATTTTTTTTTATACCACTAAGGTAGCAAACGACCATACAGCCTGCTTGATGGTAAGCGGTCACCGTAGCCTATAGACGCCTGCAACACCAGAGGTACTACTAGTGTTGCCAACACCGGAAGAACTTCATCAGGTCCTTTTTGAAGAACTCCATTCTGCAGCTCATTAGGAAAACCTCTGCAGAGAGTTCATTAAATAACCTGATCGTTCTTAGGAGAAAATTTCTCTGGAACCGGACTGTACCATTGCGGTTCTATATCATGAGGGTGAACTCCTGTCGATGGGGAACGGTACGATGGTGAAATGTGGCCGTGGGGATTAAATAAAATAGTTCTTTAGAACCCATTCCATTATACCGACAATAGAGGGCCTGAGCCTCAGGTTTTCGAGACCATACGTAAGAATGAGATCATCAACGATTCTCACAGCTCTATACCTAGTAAAGACGACTAAGTTAAACCCATAAGAAGCAAAATAAAGCGAAGGCAAGGAAAATAAAACATTAAATTAGGAAAATGAGATTATTTTTTAATATTCGTTGTCTCGTTTAGTTGTTTGTGAAATGGTATTATTGCTCTAATACGTTATGTAAAGAGATTACAAAATTGTCCACACGATTAGATAATCAATCGCATACCAATGGTATTCTAACAGCGAAACAAACAGACTTACCATTATTCCAATTAAAAACTAAATTTAGCTAAAATTTAAAAAAAAATACTTGTGTATAGATTTTATCTGGTAAATAGGTTAGAGCAGAGGTCAGCAATTTTTTGAGTCCGAAGAATCAAACATTTTAAATAGTCATAAATTTCTTGTTAAAACTAGATTTACCAGTTTTTTAACTATACCTATTTCTACCAAAACCTGATGTATTTGTTATGAATGTATAGAAAATAATATAAAGTTGATAAAATAATTTTTTTAGTTAAAGCTTCAAAAGTTGTGGAATCATTGCAGAAAGAAAAAGTTTCATGAGGTAATAATTTTAAATTGAATTTGCAGGACCAGTCAATTTGACTGGTCTGGTAAATCTAGAGTTAAAAATAATTAATAGTACTTGCATAAATGAATATGTTGATTTTTATTAATTCTAGAAGGCGACGGAACAAGCTGGACGTTCACGTGATGGTAAGTGATACGCTTGCCTATAACAAAGCCTTGGTAGTTGAGATGGTTTACACTACATTGCGCTCGTCGCTTTGAGAAGTTTACAAATTTCTTTACTCTAGTACTTTCACTAGCATACAGCACCCTTCAAACCGGAACATAGTATTGTTTGCACATTACTATTTACCGGTAGAAATAGGAGCTGCGGTGGTACCTAAGCGGTCTCTCCAGGAAAAGAGACCTCGGTGAGGCTTGTAAAACATAGAAAATATTTAAAAAATTATCAATGTTAACAGTGAAGGTAAGTACTTCTTCATCATCAGACTTGTTGGCTCCTATCGGATTAAAAAAAAAAATTCTTCATATAATCAAGGGCGTGAAGAGGGCTTTACTGGGTCGGGAAGAGGTTAGTGATACCTCTGGTGTTACTGGCGGTTACAGGCTGCGATCACCGCTCAACACCAAGCAGGTCACAGGCGTGAGTATCACCCAAATGGGATAAAAAAAATGTAATTAGTATTTACCCCCAGCATTGAAGGCCAATATCCAGCATTGGACGTCTGTCTAACGACGAATTAGTGTTAGATTCAAAACCAAAAAAAAATGTCTTAGTCGTCTTCAGTCGATTGAAAACGCTTTCTTATTGTTTTCTTTTATAAAATATTTGCTTATGGAACTAAAGAACCGGAGCCTCACATACAAAGGGCCGCATGTTGCCGACCCCTGGGTTAGAGTATACTTATCGCCACTACACTCTTTAACGTGTCGTAAAAGGCGAAGACAGAATAGTTCCAAGGTAAGGGCTTTTACATGAAATACTCTTCATCAGCCGATAGACCAGTGATTCTCAACCACTGTGCCGCGGCACTTTTGTGTGCCGCCAAATTTTAGATAATCCCTTAATAATATATAAATATACTGTTATTTTTGTAGTACCTATATCTATATTTACATATCATTTTGTCATAAACTATTTTACGCAGTTTGTTGTTTCAAGTTTTAAGTTGTAAGTAAATAATATTTAAGCTTATCTTTTTCTTTGTGTCGCCAAATTTTGAAATTGTTATGTGTGCCGTAACAAAAAAAAAGGTTGAGAATCACTGCGATAGACGTTCAAAGCTGGATATAGGCCTCCGCAAATGAGTTGAGATTTGGGTTGTCTCCCACGCTGGCCCATTGTGGGTTGGTGTAAAGCCAAAGCCTTGTTTGTTGGTTAGCAGGGTGCACCACGAGCAGGTGATTTTTGCTTGGGTCCCGTCAGTTGCTGTGACCTCTTACACCAACTATTATATAACTACTACTACAGATTCTTCATTTTAAAGTGCCTCTCTATTACTGGAGGTAAGTCATCAGGTTGGGGGGATTTATTTATATTTTAAGTCATACGGAACTATGGAATTATATACTTTCAATTATGCAGTTTTAACTAGTACAACCTTTTCGACGGTCTTAATCACCGAGAGGGATCCCGAGATAGCTAAATTGAAAAACCGTGGGGCTGAACATTGGCTCAATACTTCTATATCATTGTACTATGGGACTCCTTACGCCTGTCGTCATGAAATATTAAATACTAGTAGTTGCCCGTTACATTCCCAAAAAAAAAATTAAAATATCATAACTTCAAGTCGTTTTTACCATAGCCATATATATATATGTCAACCATTAAGTTGACATAGCGAAATCCCATTCTGTGCGGACCTGCTATTTAACTATACATATTTCTACCAGAACCTAATATATTTGTTATGAATATATAAAATAATTTAACATTACATTTACCAGACCAGTCAAATTGACTAGTCCTGCAAGTTCAATATAAATTATTTCTATATGAAACATTCTTCTTTTTGTAATGATATCATCACTTTTGTAGCTTTAACTATACAGTTCATATAATTATTTTTTTAGTTAAATCTACAAAAGTGATGATATCATAACAAAAAGAAAAATATTTAATATAGAAATAATTTATATTGGACTTGCAGGACCATTCAATTTGACTGGTCTGGCAAATCTAATGTTAACCCTTTCCACTCCAAGGCTGTTTTCGTTTTTATACCACCAGCTCTACAGTAAATTTCGTTTTTTAACTTTTAGTGTTTTTTGTGTATTTTGTAAAAAGAAAACGAATTTTTCTTAATTAATAAACTTTATTTTATGAGTAATTACATGATACTATATTAAAATCCTAAATTTGTGGAGCTAGTGGAACAAAATCAGTGTCGAGTGATACTCGACATTGGAGTGGAAAGGGTTAAAATAAAAAAAATGTATGTAAACTAGCAACTACAAATCCGTTTGGTACACACGTACATACATACAAAAATCCCCACCGTATTGAACTAAAAAACAATAAACAGGAAACGGCGCAGTAACAATGCGTTTAAATCAAAAAGGATATCCCATCGCCATTGCCGGACAATAATGTGATCGTATTATAAATGCCCACCGCAACCATGGGCGTGAATCAGTGCTTACAAAATGTTAATTAACACGAGCTTAGGGCCAGTTAATTGGCTGCGGCCTTGGCACCGCATAGGTGCCTGTTAATTGCCAGGCACCAGCCGCTGGAATTCAAACATTAGCAAATACATAACCTAGCAACTTTATGTGTTATGGAAAACATAAATGAGATCATTGTAACAATTTTTTTTTAATTCGACACGCCGAACAAGATGTTCACCTGATAATAAGTGATATGGCGGCGACAGATGTCATGATATACATATCGATTTGGTGACGAGGTAACGAAACGAGCAAACTTTCACCTAATGGTAAGTGATACGCTCGCCCATAACGCGGCGATGGTTAAAATGGTATACAGCACCACATTGCGCCCGTCGCTTTAAGACGTATGATGTTAGGTCTCGTCACCCCAGTAATTTCACTAGCATACATCACCCTTCTAACTGGAAAAATTTCCATATCCGGCGCTAGATATTGAAGATGCGGTGGTACCTACCTAGACGGTCTCCGGTAACGAAGACTTACCACCAGCTTGGAATCTGTAGCCAGAACAGCATTGTTGTATTCTAACTACATTGAATAAGATAAAGCATTTATTTGTCTAAATAAAAAAACTTATAACTATGTATATTTGTTATATATATTCTGCAGCTCTAATTTGGCTATAACATGATCAACATGCTCATGAAGCTATTATATTTATATATTATTCACATAGTAA
>DWLS01004606.1:0-13735 GCA_018246255.1 Pachliopta kotzebuea | reverse complement strand
CTGCTCCCCGCTCTGATGGCGCGCGGCGGCGCCGCTCGTGCCGCCGCGCCACAGCCGCCGACGCGCCCCTCACGCCACCCACGACCCCCACGCCGTGCCTTCTCGCCGCTCGATGCGATTTATTATCTACAATTTCTATTCGATAAATTAGATATTCGTATGTTAGCTAGAGGGTCCAGTGTAGGTATAGCTTAGCGGACCCGTCCCAACTTTCTTACAACATGATTAAACTCTTTATACACTTTCGATAACCTTAATCTTTGCCTGTTCACTAAACCGTAACTGCCAATTATATATATAATGTGTAAAAATTTACTAAAATTTATTAAAAAAAAAACAGAGTCTGTAACGACTACCTGCGTAGCGCGTAGATTCTACAATAAATACCGTAGATAGAAAAAAAATCAAAATGCTCGCCGTGGATGCTTTAGTCGTAATCCATGACTGACACAGGGTCATCATAAATATTATGATAAATACATTTTGCGATCATTCACACATTTATTGAAGGTTTATTTTAAAAAGATGTGCACAAAGAAATAATTTTTTCGTCAAAACTTTTAGTTTTAATAAAATATTTCTAATATAAAACTAAAAATTCTGACACGCGAGTCAAAGTCGTGAATATTTAACATGTTAGTAAAATTCACTAGTATTGACCATGATAAAATTATCTTATTACGTATACGCATAGACAGGCATTTTATGTCTATAAATAAAATTACGTTTTTATAATATTAACATATAGTTAAATCCCAGTAAAAGATAAACATTAAACAACTGTGAGAAATTGGCATAGTCCATTTAAGAGCTGGTAAAAATTGTATGCACTAGGGATGAGACCTCTTCTCGTGACCAGGTTTTACAACTATTTGTTTTCAAATATAAGCTCTAGATCATCGGCCAAAAAACTTTCAAGTATTTAATACTTTGAAGTTTTACATATTTTTCACTATATTACTTATAAGTGGTTTTTATCGATACCGCATCCTTTTTGCGCATACTCTTCAGCGTTAACATAGCACATAATGTACGCTAAACGAGTTAAATTTACATAATTTCAAACCCAGATAATCTAAATGCTAGTCTCAAGAGATTATTTCGTTTTGTACGCTTAATTTTCCTCATTATCGTATTTAGTTTCGATTTCCCAGTTTTACAGCGAGTATTAAAAATACTTTAATGTATTTTACAAACCGGTTTCGAAGTTTGTAATAAAAAAAATACTTTAAGTTACCTAGTAAAAACATTGAGTTTTGGAAGATATGACCTATGACTAGTGTATACATACAAAAGTTGTTCTCCATCGATATAGCAGAAATAATGTTTAAAATAGTAAAACATAAAGGTTTCCCATCAGTTTTGACGATTGCAAACAATCGATTTAGGCAATGTTCTTCTCAACAGTAACATTGATATTTATTACAAATATAAACGATTTTGATACTATTTTTTCAACATATAAAGAATAGGCCATTGTTTCTCTTTACTGTGTTTGCATCCCTCGCAATGGCGCGGACGTCTTATAAAACTGTGGTGGTAAAATGAAAACAGACAGACAAGCGGCGTAGTATCTAGTCACTTTCTTTCCCACACTACCACCGCCGACAAATATTTATATATAACGGACAGATTTGAAACTTAAAAATGTATTTTACGTAATTTATATATACATTTAAATTGTGAAAGGAATATTTATTTAATATTTTGATGTTCGTGTTTGTAAAATCTAGATGTTGTTAGGTGTTCGTAGGTTTTATTCCAGTGTATTAGGATATATGCCATATTTACTAAAGCTTAGTTTATGTGGATCATTGAAAATTGAAAGTGAGGACCTAAAGATAAGGCGCCCGTCCACGTTTTTGCGTCAAAATAGAAGGGATTTTTAGAAATATTTTGTCTTAAGCCTGTATCCGTAAGCCCTAACTAATTTTCTGTTTATTTTCGTTATACTTTTCAGAGAGTCCTTGTTAGAGAACAATGTTATTAACCATCAACAATATTAAATTTGGAAAACATTAATCAAAGAATATTATCATCAAGCATTCGCATAAATTAAGTTTTAGATAAGTTTAGGTAATTGTTTCGTTTGTGCTTCGTGCCGTCGTAAATCATTTGTGATTATGAATCGCGGTATATTAAATTATACTATTTATAAATATATATTTTTTGTAAAATATATTCCTTTGTATATTGATACATTGTAAATGTTATGTACGCAATTCATATGTGCCAATAATAGCAGATACAAATAGATTTCTTTTATAGTTGTCATAAACCAAATATTGCAAAAGATCTATTTATGACCGCAATATAAAAATAGTCGTTTTTCCACAATCTATATATAATGTAAAATTTAAGTTATTTATTTGTTGATATTAACAGTTATATGTAATACGCGTATAAATTACGTTTATTTATAATATGATAATATAAAGTCAAATAAAATAGCGGAATTGAATCATTAAGGATTAAATATATATAATAGATTTTGTACACACAGGCGTCTTAGTGGAATCTAGCATTATTTATATTAATGTACGACGATGTAATGTTGCGATAATTTAAACCTAATTGCACCTATGGAAGTGTTCCTGTATTAGCAAACATTTATTTAGAATATAATATAAACTTTTATGTAAATTACGCTATTCTTGTAAAAGTCACAACGTAACATCCTCGTAATTTACAACTGAATTTCAAATATAATTATACAATAAAAATTACATTAAATAATTACAACGCATCATCTAAGTAAAAAGACTGCGTGCGTTAGATGAGCTAGCTTGAATGTATGAATTTCCTAAAATAGTGGTCATAACTGCTTAAATCATAATGTTCTTCATAACAACTATTAACGACCAATACTATGTAACTCATGAAATTATCAAAAATTATTGGAATAGCAAAATTATTAATGTTATATATTACTTAGCCGTCAATAAATCAAAAGACATTAATCTTATTTAGATTTATTCTTTTCGTAATTGTTTATAAGAGTAAATTTTAGCATTGGAAAACACTTAAAATGAAGTTTATGTTAAAATTTTATTAGAACAGATAATAACATAATTATTACGATAATAATATTTATTTCAATGTAATAATATTTAGAATACAATCGAGGAATTATTTGGCTAAAAACATGAACAATATTCACGGACGCGACTTGGAAACAAGTACAATACCACAAACACAATAACATACATAGATGCGTCAAACTTACATATAAACTCGTTTTTAGATTGTCGTGTTAATAAAGCTATTATATTCTTTCTTTGTTTAACATAATGGGTGTAATGTAAGCTCATTTAATATTATAATTGGAGTTCACATGGGAAGCTGTACGAACGATCGTAATTTCAACGTTTATAGGGACGCTTAAATTCGCGGGAAAAACCACTGGTGACGCGAATTCAGAGACCCTTTCGCGAAACCAACCGCAACTCAAACTGAACAGCCGTTGACGATGATTGATTGTTTGGAACATAAATTTCAACCTTTAAAAATCGTGTTAAATAAATATGTAATGTATTAAAACGGACAAAAATATCATAACACTGTTAAGATAACACACTTAACAAAGTATCCGCTGGTTCTAATAAATATTGTTGACGGATCATCATGGTTTAGAATAAAAAAATAAATATTATTCCCGTAATAATAACAGTAATTATATTTGTGTTCTAATAAAAAAAAATATGAATTTTTTAAATCTAATTTTAGTTAGTCTAATTCCATACTTAACTTTTTGTATCATATAAGTGTATTTATTATTTCCAATATATTTTTAGACCATCATCTAAGTAGTAGTGTAGTATTGGGAATGTTTTTCAATAAGTTTAAAAGTCATGTGGACCATTATTCGACGTTTATAGTAATAGTGAATGTGAACCCGCAAAAAAGTTTTCATTTTCTTTAAATTGACTATTTATAATCGGATAGTAAGCTCGCCGCACTGACCATCGTTTTATGTAAATAATTGTAACTAGTAATTCTAACAGATAACTTAGTCGACGTACCTACTTATTATAAAAAGATAAATATGAGATTATTGTATACCATATACACATATTATTGAATTTGATGATTATAGATGGGAATTGTAACTTACTATTATATGAATTATATAGTAAACATTGTGATTTCATGTTTTCAACTTCCAAAAACATTGTAAAATAAACTTAATGAGATATTGTTGTCATGGATGTTATTTGAAACGTAATTTTAAAATTTATACATGGGAATTAATGGAAAATATATTTATTTGTTGTATACATCACCAGTTTTAATTTTATTTAACCCCAATACCAAAAATCTTTCATCATTTTCTTTAATACTTCTGAAATTAATAAATATATATGAATGAAATGTTAACGGCAATATTATAATCATTCATTTGAAATAGAACAATATAACAATGTGATTTATATTTCGTTTAGATTTAAGGTGCCAAAATCAGATTAGACAGTCGCTTGGTAGAAGTTATACAGGTTTTAAATTCAACTCTCTCTAAACTGGCTTCTATCCAAATGGGCATTGTCCCACAGAGAAGTTTAAACGATCAATGATAACGGACTGAACGTGCGGCAAATATTTTCAATATCGTGTTTAGATTTATTTCAAACCTTGCTTAAAACGGCGTGACAAAGAATAATATGATAAGGAAACCGGATTATTCCGTAACAGTATTGAAATGTGTCCAATCCCACATAGCCTTGTATCTCTATGATAAGAAGATACTTATCCAAAAAATATGAACACCAAATAAGATCTTTTCCGTAAGATTAAAATATATTTAGTTTCGGTATGACAGAATACAGGTTATAAAAAGATCAATAGTTCCCAAATCGCTACAATGACAAAATATATTATATGTTTCTATATATTATATTACATAAAATAAACATATAGAAATAATATATTCATTACACGGAATGAAACAAGTATAACCGAATTTTCCTTCCTCACTTGGCGATTCTCTGTATTAGATTATTTTAATTAAAAGAAGTGCAATGAATGTAATCTCAATGATGTTATTTATTATTTGTGAAATTCAAGTCGTTTGAAACCGTTTTTTTTTTTTAAAAAAAATAAGTGCTTTTGGTACTTTCTCCTGCTAGTAAAACTATGAATAAGGCACCCTCTGCAAAAATTATTCAGGTTTATAATTTAGTAAAAAATTAATAACGAATCGACTTTGAAAAATGAACAACGTGAACAATTGATTTGAACGATGTAAACCCATAGAAAACGAAACTTTTTAAATTACCACAAGCTATTCATGTCATGAATGTAGCTTATAATTATTAAAAAGAAACTTACTCAAGAACGAACAACATCCGGGTCAAGTGAATAACAAAGGAAAACACAAGTGGGAAAACATGAACACATATAACATGTTCTTGAAAATAAAAACATATCGGGGCTTCTCTTATTTTATTTAACACGGACACTCCTTTACGACTTCTTTAACTCGTTAAATTCCTTTCTTCCGGTTTTGTTGGTTATAAATATAAATTAAATCTATAATCACTGTTTCAGAAATAACAGGAACAGATGAGTTCGGTCTCCAAACTTTATTTTTATTAGAGAAAGCGTCACAAGGAGAAAACCTATCAGAAATACGATCTCCGTTAGTAAATCGCCGGACACAACTAGACAGGTCCAATTCAGAGACGAAGCTACCTAATTATATGTCCAAGAAAAATTGTTTTATTTCAATTAACTAAACAAAAAAAATATTTCTAAACCCCTGCGTTATCAAAAACCATTTGTCACCCTGACTATACTTAAGACATCTATGCCTGCTGTAATTAAATAAAAAAAGGTATACATGTATTACTCATCAAGTAGAAACAGGATGCTGGAAAGTGGAAAAATATCGCTTTACTCTTGTGTTGATTCTAGCTAAAAGGGGCTGTTAGTGGCGACGTTTGAAAGACGGCATCGCTTTACTACAATAGAGCAGGAAATCCTTCACAGATGTCCGACAAAAGCTGCTGAAGAACATACAAAAGAAAGAGATCAAAAAGATATTAATTTTAGTCGTGGTTAAGGTAAAGAATAAATGAAACTGTTTATAATTCCATCCTATGTATCGCTGTGGACTGTTAATGACTGATGATAATGTTTCTAATTCTATAATTTCATGAATGCGCTTTATAATGGACGTTCAACATATTGTTACTACGAAATAAAATCAAATACACAAAGTAGCTTTATACAAACGCAAAACGCTTCATTATTTCTCTTCTTTTAATATTTCTTTTAAATTCACAATAATAAAGATACAGTCTCTTCGACAAAGAGCTCGCCTTTTGTGGGTGTAGTAATCTACATTTTTTTTATATTCAATGCACAAAGACCTATTTTTCATAATAAATTTAATGAAGTAGGCAAAGTGTCTCCATTTAGATTTTATTTTGTTTTATTAGGAGTTATGTCGATAAAATCCCTATAATTCAATCTTCGTTTCCTGAAGACAACTTGAACTTTTATGTTTACGAATGCTATCTGCTCCTCCTCTAGAGAGGTAAACTTCGTCATCTGATAACACGTGAAACCATACAACGCACCTATTCCGTCTACAATCTTTACGATGCTAGAAACATTTTTAATAGTTTATTTTTTATGAGATCTTTTCAATAAATACAGACGGAATTAATCAAATGCTTAAATTACGTAATTATATCATATCATGTATATTTATTACAGAGATGTAAAATAGGCTAATACCTTCAAAGATTTAAGTATGATAAAGTACATTTGCATGATTTTCTACTTAATTCGCTTATAGTCATCCAAACGAGCGAACAGCGGGCCTACACGTGACATTTATGAAGTCTGTACATAAACATTAATAACAATCAATGTGTCTATAAAATAAAGCGAAATATTGTACATATTCAACATTACCTTTAGATGACATGTCCGTGTAAAGTAATTAATAGTTGATGAAATTTATTTTACTTGTTGTAGGTCTCTGTTGCCGGTGATAGTTTAGATCCACCACCGCAGCTCCTAATGCAGTCGACAATCAGTACTGTGAAAATATTACTGTGTTCCGGTTTGGAGGGTGTTATAAATAATAAAATTACTGAGGTAACGGGACTAAATGTCTTATCTTGTGTTAACAAACGGTTAAATATAACCACATTTTTGTGCGCATTTATACACACCGCACTAGAAACATATCAGTTATATGAAACTCTTGTGTGTAGTGTTAAATGTGTCAGACAAGTAACAATTTGTAGTGTTCATTGTTTTCATTTAGTGTTGTATGAAAACCGTTTTCATTTCAACCGTGAAACAACAATAACACAACAACAGTACAGTGATGTTGCATTCAACCCGAACATATGTTATGACTGATAAATTATAATAGTATGTATCTAAAAAATCATCTAAAGTTTAAACTCCACAGTCTTGAGTTTTCCAGAGGATTTTTCGTTCTAATGAATAATTACATAAGGATTTATTTTATAAATGTATGTATTTAATTATTATCTATGCTAAAATAGTAAAATGAGTTTTTATTACATATTCGCTATTATTCTACTAACTTTTTCAAATACGTCTTCTTTTAAATATATAATTTTATTTATAGCCTCCATTCGACAAAGAAACTTAATAATATCTTATAAGATAGCATAAATCTTAAATAAGAACATCAAATAGTAAGATTTATAATTTTATACAAACCACGAAACCATAACATTGTAAAATATTTTTTTTCTGCAAATATATTAAGTGCTTAAATACATACATCTGGGGCTTTTCTGCTGAAATCTAGTAACAGTAATTCGTATAGGGTGACTGGAAGATAGCAGTGAATCGCGAGATGCCGGTGGCAATGAACCAGATCGCGCTAAAAATCAACTCGGAAGGTCTGTCGTCAGTAATGGATCACAATGAACTGAAGTTATCAATAGTGGATAAGCAATATACCATCAGGACCAGGATTTTAATATAATTTTTGTACGATCCAGTGATAATAAGAAAACGTCTACATAGACATTGTGAATACCGAAGCTGATGACATTGGATAGTTGGCCGTGCCCTATCTCTGTTATTTTTAGATCGATGAGCACGATGAGATTTCGTACTAAATGATTACTACAATTTTTCTAGTTAAAGCATAACATCAGTAAAAAATATTTTAACTTTATTGAAATATAATTTTTGTGCTCAACGCATGCAATTTTTGTTTAGTCACTACCATTTTATTAACTTAACATCAAATCTAGTACTATGATAATCACTAGAGACAGCTATTAGAAGCATTAATTATAAAAATATATTTTATGACTAATGAACGAAAATACAGTTTTAAATGACTACTTTTAAAGTTACAAAGTTTTGACAGATTTACATTGTTGTTATCAAATTTAATACATAGATATGTTAAGAAATTTAATCAATTCTACATAATTTGTAAGAAGTGCTCTATACATGTATCTGGCCGTGCATACCAACAGTCGCTGACTGTCTCGCTTCGAAACGTTTCTTTCCCTACTTCTTTCTTTCTTGATAAAATTTTAAATGTTAATTAAATTTTTCTTTGAAGGACAGCTATGAAGGCTTGCAGCCCCTGTTTAAGGATTTAACTTAATAGTACATTCTTTAATACAAAAACGTTTTAATAAATTACAGGCATATTATCAACTTATTAACAAATGAACTTATAGATATAACAATCGTAATTTATATAAATTTATAAACTACACACTCTCATACCAGCATATTAACTCTAATTCTTGAGCAGGGTTTCGTTCTTTAAATTTAAATAAAAATTTATTACACAAATGAAGATTTCTTCACCATTAGATCAATGGTTCTTAAAAACACCTTAATTAGAGTTTAATCATTACGATAATGTCATCATAAAAAGTTTGTAATAATGGGACATTGAGCCAAGAATACTTAATATCTAAAAAATTGGACCAGTTCGATTTTATTACGGGAATATAAATCTGTTATCACCAGGAATGCCCTTTTGTGGTATTTTTAACGTAATCTTCCTCCTCTCGACCAATAATCGATTTTTATTTATCACATTAATCGACAACAAACTTTCTTATAATGTTAATTAAAGTTCTTTTCAAAATGTCAATAATTTAACACATCACGAAGAATTTCCAATATTTGTCAGAATAAAGTGTTTATGGTATTGATAAGAATTTTGTATTAATATCTATATGAAAGATCTATATGAAGTAGAAACAATGAAATTAAAATTATTGTATTTAAGATAAAAATTAAAATATTGGTAACATCTACAATAAATATAACAAAATATTTATTAAATACTAAGAACATTTTCGTCATCATTATTATCATTACATTTTGAAAGCGCCAAATATACACACAACGATAAGCAGACAGCTATTTAAAACTGAAACGTTAATTTTGCGGTGTTTTGATTTTCCCAAGGAAACATCATAAGATATAACGATTATACTACATCGCTAAGTAGGCTAGGTATTAATAACAATTATATTTTACTACAGATTTTAAAATCTCATTAACTATGTAAAACCTATAAATTAAATAGTATTAAGTTTTATTTTATTTATTTTTTTTATTATTAATTGATTCTATTTGTTATTTTATTAACACAGCAAGAGATCAGCTAGTTGTTAATCCTTTTTAAGAACTGGTCACAACTGTGAGATTTGTGTACAATTTACTAATCGAAAAGCCCGGATGATTATTGTGAGTGTCAGAGTCGGAGTCTTAGATCTATAAAGACGAACTGCAGGTAAGATGAGGGATACGTTATTTCCATTATCTACTGCAATGGCAGAAGAGTTAGAGGAGGGAAAGAGGGAGAGTTTTATGGGCTGCGAGTAAGAAGTGTCGCATCACAATATAGCAGCGGTAAGGGTTTAGGAGCAGAGTAGTGTATTCTCTATTTCTATCCTCCGTAATATTGCACGTCTTTGTAATCGAAAATTATTCAAATAATTAATATACTTCGTTACTAGTAGGATATTTTTGTTGCGTCTATTCTCTAATGATGTCTAATTTCAAAAGGGTTTACTTTAGTTACCAATCTCTACACACCTCCTCCTTACTACATCATACACCAAAGTCTATTACGCAAGCGTAACCCTATTACCTCTAACTTAATTGCCAATAGGTTGGTTGGCTGCAATAGTTATCAACGAAGACAATAGCTTTTCTTACCATCATTCACATGACATTCAAAGCTCGGGAGTTTGAGTGACCCACATTACGCGTTATTATATATATTTTATAAACTTTAGTAGATTTAGGATTTTTTGACAGACATTAACTGATTTTCTGTTTTAATGAAACATAGCCATCAGACGAGAAGTTCGTTTGCTTTGTGGCAAATCAAACAACATACAAAAAAAAACGTAAAGATTTTACCTACACCATATTCGGTTCGACTCAAAGACATAAAAAATTAAGAAGTTATCCCAGTAATTTCGCATGCTTCGGCATCATAACTACATTTGAATAACGTTTTCATACCGCTGTTGTACCCTACACTTTATTTATAGTTACGAAAGGACATGAAATTATGTATTTTTTTAATCTGTTTTTAATTCATCCGTTACTTATATTATATTATAACTACTTTTCACACGACATCTAGCAAAAACTAACATACTTAACCGTGATAACTAACATAAAAGAGTTTTAACGAGAAGTTGATTTGAATCTACTGTCACATTATCAGTATTTATTACTGATTAGTATTTTAAAATAATTACTGTACTCACAAGCCGTTTTAAAAAAATATTACTATTACTGAAACTCTGTGTGAAATGTCTATTTATCTTTCACGAGAGGCGTTAGTGTTTGCTGAAGTTATTTCTCATTCTCTTTCAAATGTAATTGGCATCATCAAATACCGCACAGTTGGTACAGCGCTTAAATGCCAAGCTTTTGCCATTGTGCCGGGTAATGTAAAATCGATACTTCTACGCGGTATTTGTGGTAACCACTTGTGGTTATTAAATAACAAATATGCTTTAAACTGGAATGTGGAATTTACAATTGATAAGCCATGAAGACTATATGTCTTTACATACGAATTATTATGGAGTAAAAATAAGTATTTGTTTTAATTAAATTGTTGACATCTAAAGTGGTAAAGATATAATATAATGTTTAACTTTTCATTTTCTGGACGTCTTCTCCGTTTGTAACAAAAAGAGGAACATTTAAAAAAAAATCGTTTAAATATTGCACTTATGCACAAATGAAATCGGTGGTATTTGTCTCGTTGAGGACTACTATATGACTTCATCAAATTCAATCGACGCGTAATGCAATGTGGGTGAGGTTTTATAACTATTTTCCCACAAATCAATGCTTTGGTAGGGCGATTGCTTATACTCCATTAGTTTGACGAATCGACATTTGTGTTATTGGAGTCGCGGAGGAAATCGCTAGACCGCATTTTTAAACTTGACAATTTCTCTTGAAGTAATTAACGATTTATTCTGTCTTTAATTCCGTTACATTCAGTTTATGATACAGAAGTGTTTAAATCATTATTAGGAAACAACAAGAAATTTGTCAAATGTATTCTTCATTTCATCTCGAATTAAGAGTGATTGTAAGGACTTGAAATGCAGAGCTTGTTTATTTTCGGTGAGTTTTCCTACTTCAATAATAAAATTAATAAAATAGTTATTAATAAATTAATAATAGTAATGCTAGCATATATATAAGCGAAATTTGCACATTTAATAACATTGAAAGACGAGGTGCTATAAAAGATAATTATTTATTTAATCCAAAGTAAAAAGAATGTCGGAAATTATATACAAATCTGACATGGATTCCAAAGAATCTTTTTATACCCTACATAAATATAGCTCCGAGAAGACTCACTCCACATAAAAGCTCTTTGTAGAAGTAACTAGATTTGTGATCAATACTGAATCAAGCATTTCCTAAATATAATATTTGGACTTTGTTAATATATTAACCAAAGTCCCTTGTTCATTACGAGCACGAGGAGATATCACAACTATTTGATTTTTCTAATGCATCAATGCAGAATTGAGAAACTATACCTGCTAAAAAACATGGTTTATTATCACGTAACCAACGACTTTTATTAATTAATACGAATGATTATTTCCTTATATAGACAGAGAGTACATAGCACTTTACAAAGCAAACGCTAATAACGAGAACAAAGGCTGTCAATAAAAACTACGACTTTTTAAACTTAAGTGTCGAGTAGTTGGGATGACAAACAATGGTTCTTAGTTCAATGGCTTGGCACATAAAAAAAATCTTCAATTTCGATTGCCTCCAATGACTTACTATAAACATCTTTGAAATGTAAATCTTCTACGATTAATTATTTGGCTTTGCGATCATCTAAATCTAAGAGATAATAAAGAAATATATTTGTATATAACTATTTTCCATTTTAAAAAGAAACCTCTTTTTTGGAAATTATCAAATATTAATTGCATGTTTTGTAGAAAAAACATGTTTGAAGTTAATTTAGTATTAAATAATTACACTACTTAAATAAAGTATTTACGTAATTGCTTTCGTGGCACTATGCTTAACCGTTTGCGTAGGCACTCGTAGGTTTCCTTGATTATGGAACCACATATTGAGGAGTTTGTATGGAAGGGGGGGTTTTCGAACCCACCAGGCTAGCTCCAAATGTACCGTTACAACAACACTAGCGAGTTTCAAGTGCAAATTTATCAGAGTCAGCAGAGTATTCTGCGTTAGTATACTTTACGATACCCGCCTCGTCATTTAACAACATGTAAAATTGAGATTAAGTAATAACTCATTGTAAGTAATTTACGTATTTACGATTACGATTTTAAAACTGCAATTTATATTCTATAAAACACCATGTTAACAATTTGTATTAGCAGTGCTATTTAAATGCGCTTCGGCTCAATATTATGCGAGGAACTGTATTAGCGTTATTAACAAGTATGCGGCTCACATTAGCGCGCATATTGAATATTTAATAATATATTATCTTACACGTAAATTGCCCTAGATATTTGCTTCTGAGGTAAATTGACTAAAGGCATATCTTGTAACCCCTACTTCGATTCCGGAACCGTTGTTAATCAACGCACTATGTCCATATCAGTTTAATTAACCACCTTTATTTCATAATTCAAATATAGTTTTATGGCCATTTACACATGATATTTTAAGTCTTACTAAGTGTACAGTGCTTAATATCTGTCTTCTTATTATTTATGTATAAATTATACCTTAAATGGCTGCAAATGTTACACCCAATTTTTAAGTAAATGGGGTACCATCTGAAAAGTCATGCTCTTACTGAAGGAGTGTTGGAAAAATACTGCTTAATGATATGACTTTTTAAAATTGACACTATTAACACCGCATATATTGATAAACAGTACATGGAAATAAATTTACACAATGCCGTAAATTAAATAAACAGTTGTGAAAAATAACTTCATTGTATAAATAAATTATCTTATTCGCCCAGCTAGTAGTAGTACCTATGTAAAGTTTAAAAGACAGACATTTGTCTGTTTTTACTCTTAGATATATATGAGTATAATCTTTTTTTAAACTATAACTATAACAAACATTAAATAATAATTTTCTCGAACCGGTGTATTTTTATTGTAGAAAGTATAAAAGAAAACTTTTGCTATTGTAACGAATTATAATAATTCATTATGATAAATTAATTATTTTATAGTAATGTCGTATAATGGAAGACATT